>JABUQX010035522.1:30000-35000 GCA_015478945.1 Trachelipus rathkii | reverse complement strand
TATTAAATATTATATATAATAATATATATAATATTATAAATAAATATATATCTATATATTATTATATAATATATATATATTATATATTAATTTTATTTTATATATATATATATTAATCTTATATATATATATATATATTAGTATATTAGATATATGTATAATAAATATATATAATATATTAATATAATATATATTATATTAATATACATTATTATATATATATAATATAATATATATATATATTATAATATATATTATATATAATATATAAATTATATAATATATATAATTATATATATTATACAATTATATCTATAATTATATTAATATATATATTATATTAAATATAATAGTATATATATATAATATATAATATATATATATATATATATTATTTATATTATTAATATATATAAATATATATATTATAATTATATATATAATATATTATATATATATATATATATATTATATTATTTATATTATTTATATATTATATAATATATTATATATATAATCATCAGCGGTAGCTAGCTCAGTGGTTAGATAGCATCTACGCTAAACAAAGCGAAGGCGCGTTCAGGTTCTTGTAGAACTGGGTTGGGAGCGAGAGATAGGTAAGCTATTCTGCATATTAACTCAGTTCGTTCCACTCAGATTTAATAAGTATTATAATTTGTGGTGTTGCTTTATGACTGCAAATGGTAATTAATCTGATCGGCTGTTAGTCTTGGTCTAGAACAGCAGATTTATTTAGTCACGTTAAGTCTCCTATAGTTTACCTCACACAAGGACCTTTCATCGATTACGTCGGTCTCACACCTCTTCGATCAAGGACAAAGTCCTTACTTCTGTGAGTCTTATATATGAGTTTGATCAATAGTTTTTTGAATGATTATATATATATATATTCTATATATATTATATAATTAAATTTAATATCTATATATTGTAATATCTAAATATCATATATATATATAATTCATATTATAAATATTATAATAATATTAATTATATATAATATATATATATATATATATAATTAATTTAATTATATTATATAATATTTATAAATATTATATATATATAACTTATATTATTATATAATATATAATAATCTATTAATATATATCTACATATAATATATATATATATATATAAATATATAAGATTATAATATATTAATTTATATATTATAATATATATATCATGTAATATATTAATTTACTATATATTAATATATATATATATCTATATAATATATATATTATTATTTATTATTATTATATATTAATATTAATAAATACCTTATAAGGGTATAATTATTAACTCTAGATTATTATATACCTGTTACTAGCAGTATGATCTAGCGTAAGTAGGTCTGGGACCAAGTCACACATGGAGACTATAAAGTAAAGCGACTGAGTAAATGGGTTTAGTTGTTAGTGTGAGGAGATATATATATCACCAGGAAACCTCGCGCTTACTCACTTTAGTCACTCACGTAGGCTAGTGTTCGAGTCAATCTATTTACTGACTTGAGACATTGTCACTAGTGAGCAGGTGATTTACATTATCCCGCATGATTGTGAATATACTCTTAAGGTGAGTTTATTATTTTAGATTACTATTATCTGCGTTGTAATTTTGATAGTCATATTGTATATATAATATATATTATTAATATATATATAATATTATATATATAATATATTAATAATATATATTATATACATAATATAATATTCACTATTAATATATACATCTATATATATATAATATATATATATAATTATATAATAATATATATTATATACTATATTATTATATATATATATTATATAATATATATATAATATTATATATATAATATATTTATATATATATTATAAATTAATATATATATATAATATATATATATAGTATATATTATATATATTTATATATTATATATATATAATATAATATATATTAATATATATATATAATATATTAATAATATATATATATATTATATATTATCTATATTTATATAATATATATTTATATATATATATTATATTATATTATATTAATATATATAATTATGAGTATAACTATAGTAATAGTTATACCCTAGATCTATTAATATCTCGAAAACTAAGAATATAGGTATACTATAAGAAATATACTGATAAACTATAAATATGGAATCAGCGTTGATAATATGTATGGATAAAATGAATAATAATAAAATTTTAATATTTTTTTTTTATTATTTTTTTAATATCGATTGCATGCATTCAAACAAATGGTACAAGAACTAACAACATAATATTATTATTAAAAGAAAGTTTTCATACGAATATTAGTAATTTGTAAAAATATTGGAAATAAAAAATATTGTTTAGGAGAAATATTTTTTTTATACTTATAATAGTAATATATCACACTCACAGGGTTAAAACTGCTCATAATAAGATTACAAAGAGTTACTGAGTGAGTGATCTCCACTCGCTCAATAGTACTCAGGGAGTAGACGTGGAGTGAGTAGAGATCACTTACTGAGAGTACCTCACTACTGTCCTACCTAGTCGGCTCTGAGAGCCTCACCTATAAAAATAAATTCAATATTAATGACATAGTATTATTCAACAATAATATGTTAATATAGTGTATAATATACATAAAAATATTTTTTACTCACTAACTTTATTTATCTAATACTTATATTATTACACGCTAATTCCATATATAGAATATTATATAGTTTTTATTTACTAACATATATATCGTAGTTTTGGTGGGAGATTAATTAATATAAAATAATTAAATAAAAAAAATACAAATATTATTTTTATTATTATTATTTTTTTTTCAGTAACATAGTTTCATCTTACTCACTCACGAAAAACAGCTGTGCTTTTTATTGCTAGTAAGCTATTGTTTATCTCATTGATTAACTATATCTTAGTTTTTTTGAGATATGGGATTCAGAGTAACGTATGTTACTTATTAGTTTAGGACTCACATATATATATATTATAATATATATATATTATATATATAAATATAATTTATATATTAATATATATTAATATATATATTAGTAGATTATATATATAATATATATTATTATTATTTATTAATATTATTATATTTTATATATATATTAATTATAATATTATATATATATAATATAATATATATAATATAATATATAATAATATATAATATATATATATAATATAATATATATATATATAAATTATATTAATTTATATATATAAATATAATATAAATTATCTTAATATATATATATTAATATTATATATATATATAATAATATTTATATTATAATAATATATATATATTATATATATATAATTAATATATTATATATATAATATAATATATAATATATATATATTAATATATTAAATATATAATATAATATTATTATTATATTATTAATATATAAATAAATATATATATATATATATATCATATATATAATTATATTATATATATTAATATCTTAATATAATATATATATATATATATTAATTAATATAATATAAATAAATTAAAATATATAAATATAAATATATATATATCAACTATATATATATATATTATATTATATATATACTATATATATATATATATTATTATATATATAATATATCTTATAATAATAATAATATATATTTATATAATTATATATATATATAATATATAAATATATATATTATTATACTATATATATATATATTAAATATACTATTATATATATATATATATATATATATTTTATAATATATAATATATATAATATATTACATTTATTAATTATATATATTTATATATAATAATATTTATATATTAACTATTATATATATATATATATAATAATTATATATATATATAATTAATTAATTAATATATATATATAATATAATATATATATTAAAATATATATATAATAATATATATCTTAATTAATATATATATATAATATTAATATATATTATTAATATATATATATATTATAATAATATATATATTATATATATATATTATTATATTTAATTATATTAATCCTGTCATTTATTATTATCAGCAATCACTACTTAAGTTTTAAAGTGATAAGATAATGTACTATAACCTATATCATTAATTACAATAGTGCATTGAGAGAGTGATTATAATATAACTACTAGTTAAATATTATAGGGTACCATTATAATAATCTGAGTTTAGTTCTATTCAGTACTACGTATTATACTATCACCTATTTTGAAAGAGTTATATATAATATAAATATCATTATATTGAGGCATATTATATTTCACAAGCTTGAATGTCGTAAGAAAGAATCAATATAATATATAAAATATTATTCGATTTTGTAGGTATAATATAAGTACTACTATACGATTAAAATATCGTAATATCGTGAGTAAAACCTATAATATACAATCAATGTCTTAATTATATATATATGGTGAATACTATATTGCTAGGTTATAATGATCTTTTAGATCATATATTCATTATTACTAACTAACCACCTAAAAAAGTAAAGTCATATATATATATAATAAACTACTCATAGTATATAGTATACTTTATAACCGTGATAACTTAAATAGAATTAACGTATGTATACTATCGTGACCTATTATTTTACGAATCTGAGTACTAATTAATTCTAGGTGAGTATTTATATTAACTAACTATACTATATATATATATATAATATATATATATATAATATATACCTATATTATACTTTAGGAACCATGCCGTTGCTTTGGCTTGGAAGTGCATTGAGCCAAGCAACAAACTTATCCTCCAGAGTTGGAGTTAATACTCTTTATTGACCAAGTTAGCTGTTGATTGGTTGGTTATGCCTAAGTAATATTATTATATATATAGGTTACTAAACGCGTGATTGCTACTATATATATATATATGTATATATATATATTATATAGTACCCTAATATATTCTATAGT
>JABUQX010035522.1:17500-20000 GCA_015478945.1 Trachelipus rathkii | reverse complement strand
ATTATATTAATATATATATATAATTAATATATTTATATAATATTATAATATATATAATATATATATTATATTATATTAATTATATATATTAATATATATTAATATTATATTAAATATTAATTAATATATAATATATATTATATATAATATATATATATTATATAGGGTAATTAAATATATATATATCATATATAATAATTTATATTATATATTATACTATATATATTTTAATTAATATATCTATATAATATAATATATATTATATATTAATTATATATATATAATAAATATATAATATATACTATATATATATATATAATATTAATATAAATATATTATATTATATATCTATTATATTATATATTGTATATATTATATATATAATATAATTCTATATATTAATAGTATATATAGTTTAATTACTATTAATATATTAAATATATATATATATATAAATATTATAATATATTTATATAATTATATAATATAGTCCATAAGATTATTCATATATATACCTATATGTAGTATTTTAATAACTTTATGTGATGATAAATATATATATATATAATATTAATGATTGATAATATTATAATTATAATTTTAATATTATTATTTATATTTATATATATATATATTTTATAATATAAATATATATATAATATCTATATATATATATATTAATAAATATTAAATATATAAATATAAAATAATAATTAACTATCAAAAGGTGTTATAATAAAAAAAATATATATATTAAATGTTAATTTAAGATAAGCAACTAGAGGTAATATATATATTTTTATCTGATATATAATATATATAATATAAATTATATTATTTATATATATATATTAATATATATTAATTAATTACTATTAATAATATATTAATATATATATATATATATCTATAATATTTATAATATATATAAATATATATTAATAATATATTAATATTAATTTATATATATATATATAATATATTTAAATATATATATAATATATTAAATATTATTTATATATATAATAATATATATATATAATAATATAATTACATTGTATTATCTTTTTTTTTTAATTCTTACTATTTATTGATAAAAAATATATTATACTATATAAAAAATAAAATATTATATTAATATAATATATAATATATATAATTAATATATATATTATAATATATATAATATATTAATTATTATATATTATATTAATATATATATATATATATATAAGTATTATATATAATATATTATTAATATAATATATATATATACTATATTATATATATTATATATATATATATTAATATATAATATATATATATATATATATTAATATATAATATATATAATATAATATATATATATATATATTATAATAATTATATAATATATATTTTATATATTATATATATATATATATATATATATATATATATATAAATAAAGATTTATTTATTATTATATATTTTATTTTTTTCTCTTGCTTATTATTTATTATTTACTATTCTCATTAATCTACTTATCATGTATAAATGCACCTTGTCTCGTATGTCTGCACTGACGCTTCTACTCGGTCCCGTCGAATCTTCACGAGTATCTACTATATTAATAACGTCGTTCTAGACTAACATCACGGATTCCACTAGGTTCTGACGGCCGTCTACCCGCAGTAGTTTGACTAGTACGCTGATTGTCATGAACTACGGATATGGAGTGGTCTTATCATTCGGTCTATCCCCTATCACTACACCATTTTTACTATGGGCGCGTTAGTAGTAGTACTACTAGACGGGTTCCCGCCTTATTGAGTAGCCATGTGACACGTCACTTACTTTAATTGACAACTGTCGAGTTACGATTTTCACATAATTATAGGCCGCAATATGCTGGTTTGCGATTACTATCATATATTATATTTACACCATCCTACATAACTATTTAGTATTTTCTACATATTTAATTTGTCCTAATCGAATAATGGTTGTAGAATGTATTACGAGCATTAACTCATGTTACTTCTTTATTTTGTGATCTCTTTAGCTTACGTTATATTCCCAGTACTGTGGATAATTCAACAATAATTATTATTAGTTTGGTATCTACTACTCTTCACCTTTTGAGTATCAACTAATATACTAATTTAATTTATGGTTATTAACTATAATTACTGGTTTTTAATATTTAATATATTTTATTTAGAGACTCGAGATAATAAATCTATATATAAATTTATTAATCATATGTAGGTTAGGTTTTTCATAAATTTAATTGTCACATATATGCTGTCACAATACCTATGCATATATATGGCACTTCCACGTATAATTACAGATACTCAATCCTCTTAGTCTTATCACTCTAAGATCTTATACTATATTTCTTATTTAATATTTTGCATAAAGGTGGTAATGCTAGAGCTGATACTCACTAATACGCCAGTATTAGATAATATATATATTTAGATTAGAGATATTATTAATAATATATCTATGATAC
>JABUQX010035522.1:10000-12500 GCA_015478945.1 Trachelipus rathkii | reverse complement strand
ATATTATAAATTAATATATATATTATATAATAATATTAATATAAATATATATATATCCTATATATATATTAATATATACTATTATATATATTAATTAATAATCAATAATATATAATTAATAATATATATATATATATATATAATATATATATATATACTTGGTTATTAATTATATTACTATAGGTTATTATATAGTGATCTATCATATTATATATATATTCTTTTAATATATATATATATCTATATATATATATAATATATATATATATATATATTATATATATATTAATTATTAATATATTATATATATATTATATTATTTATATATATATATTTTACTTATTTAATATTATATATATAGTAGTTTTTATTATTATATAATCTATTTAATATATATATTATTCATTACTTATATATATATATCTATATTAATATATTATATATATTATATATATTATAATATATATGTATAAAATAACATTTATTTATATATATATTATATAATATTACTATTTATATATTATATATTTAATTATTTTATATATAATATACTATATAATATAATATATATATATATATAGTATATCTCTCTCTCTCTCTATATCCATTACATTTTATTATTAATATTATTATATTAATTATAATATATATATTAATATATATTATGTTAATTTATATATTTAATTATATATATAATATACATATATATATATTATATATAAATATATATATATATATATATATATAATATATAAATATATATATATATATATATAATTAATAATTATATTATAATATATATAATATATAATATTAATATTATATATATATATTAATATATATATATATAAATATATATATATATATTATATATATAATATAATATATAATATATATTATATAATATATATATATATATCACTATATATATATCACTATATATATATATATCCTATATATATATATATATATGTTATTGTTGTTGTTGTCTAACGAGAATATATTGAAGCTCTGCTGTAATAGGCAGAACTTCTTTGTAGGGATGTTAAACACAGAAGACAGTTGAGTATATAATTGCTGTTTTCTTACAATAAGCAGCCTGAAGCTCGAACCCCAGATATCCTGGGTAAAAGAAAAATATAGCAATAAATAATACGAAAAACAATATATAATAATATATAAATAATGATAATGACAAATAAATAAAAATAAAAGTAAATTGAATATAAACAAGTAGGGCCTACATTGGCCTACTTGATTTGTAAAAATATATACAATAGTAAAATTTAGAAAATCGGCCGTAGGTCCCTTACTAGGAAACCCTTAAGGAAAAATTAGGCTTTGGTTTATGCCTAACCCAAAGCTTTCTACCATGAATAAACTAACTAAGAACAGATGGTAAAAAATAAATATAATGAAATTTCTATAAGTCACTTTACACTGGGGGTCCTAATAGGGCCTACATCGGCCTACTTAATTATTTTAATTTATACATAATATATCAAATATTTTTGGATCACTGCACTCACCGCATAAAATTGTATAAAAAGTTTTATCATAAAAATGATAAATTCAGCGTCTAAATAACATAAATTGTAAAAAATAGAAGAGCCAATATCGTCGGCGTGCGTTACAGAAGCTGTTGCTATGCATCATAATTAAACAAAAGAATGTCGAAAACCGCACTCTTCGTTCGTTTGAAATTACTCTGCAATACTGTAAATTACCGTGCAAATACCGGCCATTCGATTACTTTCACAGTAGCGTACGGCTATATACCCCCTTGCAGTGCCAAAGGCACGATAACTTAATCGAGGTAGCGCGCTGGCCATCGTATATGCCTACCTCTGCTCGATAGTCTAGTAGGAGCTTGGGATGGAGTCTGGACAGGATTCCCAGATTGAGAGCGGGTGATCGGGCGAGTCGGAACGTTCTGCATGTGTCGTAAAGAGTAGCCCGGAGGTGGACTTTGAGGTAAACGAATCCATGAGCCGGAGTGGAGGGGGGCAAGGTTGACGCATGCACCGTGGCGGGTGAGTTCTGTGCCGGTTCGTATTTTGGTGCTGTTTTGGCTGAGAAGAAGAAGGGGAGGAGGAGAAGGATAAGGAAGAGGATCAGAAAAAGGGAGAGGAGGAGGAGGAGGAGAAAGGAGGGAGGAAGAGATGCAGGAGGAGAATAGGAACGTTAAAGAACGAGTTTGAAGGAGGAGACAATTGGAAACAAAAGGTAAACGTCAGGGTCGAGAAGCAGGAAGAGGATTCGCCTCGAAGAAAGCAGGCTTAAGGCGGTCGATCGAAACGACCTCTTGTGCGTGTGGGACGCGTATCGTGAAGATATTTTCTCCTCCTAAGTATCACAGGAAACTGGTCCGATCGTACTTAGGTTGGAGAGCGGTGCGGTGGGAGTCATGTCGAACAAAAAAAAAAAAAAACCATGAAAAAAAAAAAAAAAAGGGTTTTTTTTGGGGGGCAGGAAGAAAGGTCCTTGGGATATAGGCACA
>JABUQX010035522.1:0-5000 GCA_015478945.1 Trachelipus rathkii | reverse complement strand
TAACACCTGCAAGACGCTTCCTATAACATAAACAATACCACCTGTTGCAATCCATAAAACCTAAATACAATTATTTCTTCTCTCATTTTCTCTTCATTTGTTCAATGTAAAATTTGATCCACACTCTTCTATACTCCTAACCACTTTTCTTCACCAATCAGTCCTCACTCACTCGGCGCACTCTTTCGACCAAAATACAGGCATATATCTTCCCTACAACCTCAATAACTAAATACCCCATATATTTCTAACAGCCCTTACTGCCTTACCCTATATTATAGTTTACTATACTGCTCTCTACAAGCCTAAAAACAAATACCCTCCATAAACGCTTATTACAACAACTCAAATCCAATCAATCACCATCTGCCTCCGATTCTGATCATTTTGACCAGTAATTCATCGGTATATCTGCAATTACCATTTCTTCACTTTCATTACCAATTCCTTCCCTGCTAATAACCTCATCCCAAATACAATATTCCTTTATGTACATCAAACCCACCAACCACATCATTATCACCTTCATCATACTCCAATATTATACAGATTCAAGTTTTCTTTCACACTCCACTCACATCCATTTCATCACTTACAAAAACACCATCCCTATTCTTATTCTAAGGAGGTTCCCCTTATTCTAATTGAACCTTTCGCCTTCCTTCCAGAAGGCTTCCTATTCACCTTGATGTCCCCATTAATCTCCTTCAAACTGGTTCATTACCTCTCTTTCTCTTAAACGTATGATCTTTTTAGCATTTCCTTTTTTCCTCATAATTCCAAGCATCATTCTTTGAACTTCATCATTTGTTCAGTACAATTTCAACCACCCGCCTCTTTTTACTTTACCGCTTGCACCTTTCCATCCCCACCAACAACTGTTATCCATTCCCTACTTCCTACCTTAAAGGGACCACCACATACCTTCCTTTTGCACTCTAACCAATTGGTCTCAATTTGCTTCCGATTATCCAGTCAACGTTCAACAAAACTTGAAAGACGGGACTGCCACAGCTTTTCTATACTCGATTCCCGAACTCATTATAATATCTCATAGCACCTTAAAAATATTGTATAATGTCTGATCGTGGTACTAACGTAGAAGCAACAAAACTACAAAATATATTAACTAAATATTAAGATCCTGTGTACATGACTCTGGTTTGGATAACGAACTAAGTTGTCCTTGAAAAAAGCTGCAAATATTAATGCAGATAATTTTTTTTCTACATATAATATACAATCTCTCGTCCACTACACGCAAAATCAAACATCACAAAATATCTTAAGACGTATTATCTTCTAATTGACCTTCGAAATACTTGTTTTCTTCACTCTACTTAGATAATTTTTTAACCACCCCTAGGTTCTATAGACTCAAAAGAAAATTCTTAAAAAATTTTATCCCAAAAAATATTTTTTTGTTGAAAATATTGTTCCATTAATTTTCAATATATACTAATAGCAATAAGGTTTAATACAAAGAAATTATCTAAAGTTAAATAAATAAATGCCTTCCCTCCTCACACAAAAAGTACACATTCACACATAATCGCCCTGTGATAATTCAGTCACAGCTCCTCCTCCGAACAGATAAAATAAACCCATTATCTCATATTTTTCTATATTCAATAATCTAACAAAAAAAGTTGAGGTTTGGAAATAAGTGGACAACGTTATAACTTGTAAAGCACAAATACATCAAAAAAATCGAAAAAAATAATCAGTGCATTTTGTGGGTAATGGACCCATCTATGCATATTGGCAAGATTTGTAAGTCATTTCGGATAAAAATAAAAATTTACTGGAAGTTGATTTACAGATATAATAAATGGTCAAAAACTATAGGGTAATTTTATAAGAAAAATTGAATATTTTTGAAAAATTAATAGACGTTACAGTACAACAAGGTAAATATATAAACACCTGAGAAATACAACGAATAATAATGAGGCCTACCATAAAAATAATAGCTATTATTATACACAAATCTTGGTGTTTTATATAGATAAAATCCCGCGGTCTAATAAGTATTCGGAATATCTGAATGAATCCAGACACCTATGATAGGATGTCTCATTTAATCCTACACGGGGTGGTCGTAAGAAGTTTAAAAAATGGACTTCTAGCGTCCCAATAATCAATAAAGAAAATATTTGGATCATTGACCCTGTAAAACCGAAATATTTTAACTAAGAGATGGGGAATGAGATCAATATGTCAACGACAAGATAGAAATACGGAAAGATATAAATAACTGATCAGATGTCGTATTCAGACCGCAGGGTTAATTTGTTAAATACATAATATATTATAATACTATATATAATAGAATTTACGATGCTACTACACACAAAACTTAATATAAATAAACTGGACTACGCTTTATCAACTAAATATAATAAATATGATAAATATTTTAAACGGTAAAGTGCATAATGCGAGATAATACTTATTACATAACACTCATGTGCAACCTAATTACCTAGGAGCCTTCAAAATTATTATCTGAATACTTTGAATATCATAACATGAATACATAATTAATATAACATATTTAGATTTCATATTGCTACTATTAATAAATAATAAAATCATAATAATAAATTAATTAATTAAAAAGTAACTTTTGGAGGTAAGTTAGAGGTAGGGGGGTAGGGGGAGGGGGGTAGTACTTAATATTAACTGAGGTGGGCCCTTTTATTATACATCTAGATTAAAAAATTGTAAATAATATTTTTAACTAGTTGAGTTCTTCAAGGATGATACCTCAAACACCTGGGCCTTAAATTATCTAGGATTCCCAAATTAGTTTCTGAAACCGATCTTCTAACATGGAAAAGTATTATCATATTATAACAAATTTTTAAATTTACAATTTATAACTTATAATAATAACTAATAATTATAATAAATTAACAAATAAGCAATTGATCATACGCTTTTTTACTACGATAAATGGGTTAAATTTTTTTAAGGTTTTAATGTAGAAAAGAAGATACCTCAAAACCTGCCTAAAATTACCTAGGACCCCAAGATTAATTAGTCTGAAACCCGAGTCTAACAATGAATACAATATGTAATATTATAACAAATATTTAAATAATTCTTTATTGCATTTAAAATAAAACATAAATAATATAAATAAGCTTTGTTAACTTAACTGCTATAATATCACTACACTAAATTGTAAAAATTTTATGGTTGTGCATGAGAGTAAAGATTACCTTATAATACACTTGCGCATTTAAATTTTATTACCTAAGAGAGTTGAATCAATATGTATATCTTTGAGATAAAATAACCAGATCTTAATAAGTATGATATTAAATACATATATTAATAATAAACAAAGAGTTTATAAACTTTATTTGCTTATTTACAGAACATTGTAAAAAATACAAATATATAAAATAATAGTTCTAAGGACTAACGCTTTATCACTAAATACATCAACAATTAGTAAATATTTTAACGTGATTTGTGCGACGGAGATATACCTCATAAAAAACACAACTGCCTAAATTATTACCTAAGGAGCCCAAATTATTAATCACGAAACCGGATAACCTAACGATGAAGAAACTAATTACCATTACAATGTTAACAATTATAGAATATCATTATCTATTTATCAAACAATAATTAAATTATATTAACAAAATAAAAAATAAGCTTGACTTACAATCTATTTATCGACTACTTAATTTATAATATAATGATGTATAAGTGAATTGATAATATTTTATCAGCTGTTGTGTCAAAAAAAGATAACCGGCGTGCGAAAATAAAACATACCTGTTGACCAATGTGCGATGACTTATCCTAATGTGTGCGGAGAACACACGAATATAAGTTAATTATCTAGGAAATCCGCCAAGGTAACCGAAATATATGCATAGTGATAACTAACAAAATAATATAAAAATTCTTTGCATATATTTATCTACAATTTTAAAGACAAGGATAATATGATATCATGGCGTGCCTACTATATGCGGTTTATCCACCTAAACAATCAGAATTAAATAAAGATATTAACTCGGGTTAGTGCATATAAGAGAAATATCACTAACAAAACAATACTCGCTAAACTAATTACCTAGGGAGCCCCAAATGGTATATTACCATACAATGAAAATCGAAATCTATAATGATCAATGAATACATATATATAAACCAAATTTAGATTTTTCTTAATTGCTATGACTTAACACATAAATAACATTATTTAAAAATAATCTGGGACTACGCTTGTATTCACTACATCAAAGTAAGTGTAAATCATTTTACAGCTTTGGATGCAAAGGATAATATATACCTGAAAACACCTTCAACTAAAAATTTACCTAAGGAGGCCCAAATTAATATTATCTGAAAAAGATACCGAATCTAACATGAATAGCATATTATAACAAATTTAGATTTCTTTGCTATATACACATAAATAATATTAACAATACATAAAATAAGCTTGACTACTTAGGATTATCACTACATAAGATGGGTAAAATGTTTACAATTGTTTTAACGGAGATACCTCGAAACACCTGAACCTAAATTATCTTATAGGAAGCCCCAAATTTATTTTAATGTAAAAAACCGATCTAGCATGAGATATATATTTATAGTAAAATTAAAATGGAATTGAACTGACTACACATAAAAACAAGTGAAGTAAATAGCCCGCTGAACTAACGCGTTATCACATACAAATTAAATGTGTAAACATTATTTACGGTTGTGCAATAAAGGAGGATACAACTCATTAAGACTCAATGCTAAAACATTAAACTAGTAAAGCTAAATAATATATTATCTGAAAACGAATCTAAGCAATGATAAACATATTATATAAAAAAATATTTAAAGTATTTTTAGAGTATTAAATTTTAATAGAAGTAGCACTCAAGTGCTGACTTCTCTTGGATCGAAATTCCATGAAATTGTAGAGATAATGTTGTAAGAGATTGGTGCAAAGGCAGATACTCAAACAATCT
>JABUQX010035521.1:50000-52159 GCA_015478945.1 Trachelipus rathkii | reverse complement strand
ATGTCACTCTCTTTTCTTATTAAAATACATTGAAATATGTAAAAACAAAATCATTATGTCGTATTATTCCATCATAATTAATTTCATACTTTGAAAAATATTAAATAATTCTCATATCATAAGTTCGTTAATAGATTTTCCTAGTAACGTTTTTGATGACAAAGGCTGTTATAGCTCGGTTCGACCTTAAGTAGCAACAAATATTTATATAATATAAATTACTTCAGAACAATATTGCTATGATTTGAGACAATAAAATCATGAGAAAATAATGAGAAGTTTCAGAGATACGGCCCAAAGACGTCGCTAGGCAGCCAAAAATTCGAGTTTTTTTTGAAACTTTGAACGCCCAGCGGCACGGGTTAACATGCTCCAATCGTGCTCAAACTTTGGTTATCGAAAATCTGCAAAGACTGATAATTTTGTGGGGTTTCCGATGACAAAATTCGGGAAATAATTTTCTCCCCCCTATCACTGCGGTCACCATAATATATATATATATATATATATATATATATATAATATATGTGTGTGTGTATATAATATATATACTATATATATATATATATATATATAATATATATATATATTATATATATATATATATATACTATATTATATATATATATATATATATATATATATATATATTATATACTGTTATATATATATATATAATATTTATATAGATATATATATATATATATATTATATTACTAATATATATATATATTATATATTATATATTATATATATATATAATATATATTATATATATATATATATATATATATTATATATATTATATATATAATATATATATATTATTGTGTGTTGTGTGTGTGTGTGTGTGTGTAGTGTGTGTGTGGTGTGGTGGTGTGGTGTGTGTGTGTGGTGCAATGTGTGTGTGCTGTGTGTGTGTGTGTTGTTGTGTGTGTGTGTTGTGTGTGTGTGTGTGTGTATGTGTGTGTGTGTGTGTTGTGTGTGTGTTGTGTGGTGTGTGTGTGTGTGTGTGTGTGTGTGTGTGTGTGGTGTGTGTGTGTGTGTGTGTGTGTGTGTGTGTGTGTGTGTGTGGATTTGACTTAGGGCTGGCAAAGGTTGAGTGATTTATGTCCTTGTTCACACTGATAAAAAGTTATTTCGGTTATAAAAGTAAATAAAATAAACAAAGGTCTACAGCAGTTGTAATTAAAAAATTAAAAAATACCTATTTGAGATACGTAAAGGTAATATTTTTGGGGGTTGGCAAAGCTACTGAGTATTGAGTTGGTAAAAACTAATTTTTATTAAATCTGAACAGCAATTAGACGTCTTTTGGGATTTTCAGCGAATTTGCAATGTTCATTTTTTTCCAATTTTTGTTCATTTTTCATTACTTTTACTAATATTCTTGAATACTCATCCTACATAGTCCATTTAAGCCTGTCTTTGTTCATTGTGTTTCTTAGGCCAAGTCTTTTACTCTTCAAAGAGTGCTTAAAGACCTTTCAATGGTACTTGTTGAACACGGTAGCGCCAGTGGAAATTAATAAGGAACAGGTTTTTGATTTTTCTGAGAAAAAGGGGTCGGCTTCTTTATGACTTCAGTAAGTTCCAAGTCTTTCATTTTTTTGTTTTTTTCATTTTTAATCCAGCCAACAAAGATTAAAACCATATCAGTCTTGCCGGTATGATTTTGTTGATATCAAGAATTACAAAACTCTGGAAAAAGCGTTTTGCTTTCTCACGCTTAACATAAGCAACGGATGCAAATGAAAAAGATAAAATGCTGGCACGTTTTTTTCTGAATACCTAGTCTCTAAAGAGGATGAAAGTGAGTCAAGATAAGGCACAAGTACAGAACGCTTCCAATATTCAGCAGAAGTTTCAGCAGGATAATTTGCTTTGTGTTGTTGGGATTTTACTTTTCTAGGTGGTGCAAGCTCTACTAATAACTCAGCAGTAATAACTTTGGCGGATAAGAGCAGATCAGGAATTATTTGATCCCAGCAGCTTTGCAGTGCAGTGGTCTTTGACAACTTTCAAAATTCTTTGGACATGATCAGAGCACTGCATAAGGTCAATATTTTTTGTTTGAATAATGTTAGCCACTGGTTCAGCTAAAGCAAAATATTTGGCTATTGCGGAAAAGGTAATAATGAAATTGGATCTTTTCTGTT
>JABUQX010035521.1:30000-45000 GCA_015478945.1 Trachelipus rathkii | reverse complement strand
AATTTTCCTTTGTATCCTCGTTCAAACTCAAACACCATTTTCCTTGGCACACTCGTTCAAACTCAAACACCATTTTCCTTGGCACACTCGTTCAAACTCAAACATCATTTTCCTTGGCACACTTCTTCAAACTCAAACAACATTTTTCATGTCACACTTCTTCAAACTCAAACACCATTTTCCTTGGCCCACTTGTTCAAACTCAAACTAAATTTTCCTTTGCATCCTCGTTCAAACTCAAACACCATTTTCCTTGGCACACTCGTTCAAACTCAAACACTATTTTCCTTGGCACACTTGTTCAAACTCAAATATTTTCTTGGCACACTCGTTCAAACTCAAACACCATTTTCCTTGGCACACTTGTTCAAACGCAAACTTCATTTTCCTTAGAAAATGTAGTTAAAATGGAAGTAAATTTTCAATAGGGTGCTCGTTAAGATTTCTTTTTAACTTGAATTTTTATTCCTCAAGTGATTCTGAATTGCTTGAATTTTAAATTCGGCAAAATTTCAAACAAATGTATCAAAATGACTCTCAGAATATGTAACTTTTTTATATCTCTCACATTCAACACACACCAGCACACCACCACCACAACACCCACACACACACACACCACACTATTATATATAAGTATATATATATAATTAATTATTATATTATATATAGTATATATATAATATATAGTATATATATATATATATATATATATATTATATATATATTATATATCATATTTGTTTTATATATCTATATAATGTATACTATATATTATATATATATATATATTTCTATATATAGTTATATATATATATTATATAATTTTTTTTACTAACGCTGGAACGGCAAAAACAATGCGACAAAGAGAGCTTAGTCAATATTACAAATGACTTAACAATGAGATTCAATATAAGAACCAAATCGATAAATAAAGATTATAATATAGATACTATATATATATTATATATATATATATATAATATAATTATATACTATATATATATAATATATATATATATAATATATATTATATATATGTAAGGAGAGCCAGGATTATTGGCTGTCCAAGAAGAGAGAATTATGACGACTATAATGTTGAAAAACAATGAATTGCAGCACTTAGTTACTCTGATCTCCGCAAATGTCCAAAAAGATTATTGGAACTTTATGATTAGCCATATAAATAAAATTAAAAAAAGAATAAAATAAAAGGAGAAAAGGGAAAAGGGGATGAATTAGAGGAAAACTAACCTCTTGGTGATTTTTAGTTAACCTCTCCTTGGTAATGAGCACTTCCTCTGTCTTATTCTTTTTCGATGGGAGGCATTAGACTACATACTTCTCTATCGGCGGTTCCATCAATGTTCTGGACACTACTGCCTATCTATTCGTGAGGGTGCACATTTGTGATGATGTTGGATGTGTGAAAGGTCAGTCGGGATATGTGTGAACTTATAAAAGATGGATGGGGGGAAATTTAAATATTTGATTTCACGTTAATATAACCTCTTTAAATTTAGTTTTGTTCCATTAAATAATCATTATTTATCACCAAAGAAAAATAACGCACGGGATAGCAAAAGAAGTAAAAGTATAAATTTATTAAAGAAAATAACTCAGTATATGGTAAATTAGGTAATGAAAATAATGAAATAATGAAATAATAAACACTTCCACAAAGAACAAGTCCTATTTCCGGTCTTGGAGTACGTTCTCGCACAGCAAAGATAGATAGTGGGTAATATGTTATGGACACAGAAGTCCTTTGAATTGAGGGGAAGAATCTCCTCGCGAAATACAACAATGAGTATTTACAAAATACGAATTAAGGCGACGGTTACGAATGGTGGAGCGGAATTGACTCAGGTATGAGTGTATGATTATAGGTATATGTTAGGGGTAAATTATATATTTTTATTATTTTACGATTATGGTTTATTATATTTAAACAAAGTATTCTTATGATTTATCTTAACTGCCTACCAGTTTTGGTAAGTCATCGTTTACAATTATTTACAATAACAAACAACGGAAAACTTAACTTGAGTTGTTGTTATTGTTGAAAGCTATGGTTTGCATGGTGCGGTAGATGGTCATTTGTTTTGGATCAGGTCATAAGGGATCTATTTGACTTCTAAGTACAAGATTATCCAAAAGCAAGGGGACATAATCCATAAAATAAAAGAGAAGGGCCAAAACAAAGTTGCGTTCAAGCAATGAAATTGAGACCCAGCGTAAAAATCAAGCAACAATACAAATCCGAAGGCAAAAACCTGCCCAAAATAAAATTCATCAGGGCTTTGAGCCCAAAACAAAAATGGGCCAAAACCAAAAACCTGTAATGGAAGGGAAAAACTAAATTAGATTCCATCACAGAAGGTTCAAAGTTAAATTTAATATTTAAATAGTTAAATGAAATTTGCTTTAGGAGCTTAGGAGCTTATATTTACTATGATAAGAAGAATTTACTTAGGCCTTAGGGGATAAGTTAAGATTGAGAGATTTAAAGGGAAGAAAGGGATATAAATATATCATGCCATGCAACTATACTTTAAAGTTAATGAAGCTTACCCCTATCTGATTAGGAAATCTGTATGGGGTTTTTGCTATATCCGTGCAATGATGCAAGTTGAGACGTGCAGGTGAATGTCCCTTGACCTGCGTAAACATTTAAATTTGCTTTTATTCCTTTAACGCATTACATTAATTATTACATTATTTAGTACATCACATTAATAATAGAAAATTTAGGAGATGTAATACAAAAAGCACTAACCTGAACTAGGATCCAAAATGGCATAAATTAAAGTTTAGTTCCCAATAAAAATTACCAAATTGATAAATGGGAAACTTTATAAGTACAGCGTAAAAACATATAAATAGAAAAATGTTTATGTCTCTATAAAAAGAAGATATAAAATATTAAATACTAACTGCCTATTTGTTCATAGTTGGCACATGAAATATAAAATAGAAAATAATGATTTCACGGTGGGCACAACAATGAAATTAATTTAACCTCCTGGAACAATTGTAGATATTCACAATTTCATGTCACAATTTGTGAATTTATCTGTAAATGACCACATTTATTACCTTAATAACCTACCAGGGGTATGGATAAATGTAATCCCCATTACATCTATATATATATATATATATATATAATATATATATATAATACCATATATTATATATATATATTATATACTATATATACATAATATATATTATATATATATTATATATTATACATACTTATATATTAATATTATATATAATATATATATATTCAGATGAGATGGGCCGTCAAGTTGTTGAGACGAGGGTATTGCAGCAAAATCATACCCTATCAATTATGGAAGAGGTTGAATTGCAATGCTAAAAAGCATTTCGCCTTCCCTCACTCCCTTCGATAGACGTCATCACTCAGCATTTGCGCAAGAGCCCAAAACTTTAACCTTATTTTGTACTTGGGATACGTATAGGATCGTTGTGCGCATTCCAAGTCCTCCTATTAGCTAGAGACATAGAATTAAATCCTGGACTAGAGAAGAATATATATGTCTTAAATGTAATAGATTTTTCACTCGAGAACTAACCTCAGTATATTGCAACACCTGCACCTCTGGTTTCATTTAAAGTGCACTAATCTCCGAACCCTCTATCCATATTCTCAATCATGGTCCTGCCAATCATACGGAGACCAGCACACGGAAATTCAAATCCCCACCCACATAATTCAATCACCATACATCAATTAAGTCTAACTATTCAATAACTATTCTAACATATACAATACGCTTCACCCCTACACCCCTACACCCTTACACCCCTACACCCCAGACACGTATATTATCAAGCACATCAACACCCAATTAACACAGAGAGCTATCTCTGAATATCCAATTAACACCGCACTTCAAATGCATCCACCAAAAATATCTTCCACAAAACAGTCCTTGTATCGTCCAACCAGTGATGCTGTCCCATCTTTGCTCTGGGCACCACTCTTCCCTTCTTAAATATAAACATACGACTTTATAACGCTACTTCCTTTACTGTCAAAAATTGGCCCCTTCCGCCTCAACAAATGACGCAGCTTGCTAACAGCTCGGACTGACAGACTACTTTAATACCACTTTGCTTTGACGGACCTATTGGCCCGGCCTGCTGTGGTGGCACAATACCTCGAGATCGCCCATTTTTCGTAGGAGGAGCTGGGGGTATCATACCAAAGTATATATATATATATATATTATATATATTATATACTATATATATATATATATCTATTAATATATATATATATATATATATATATATATACTAATATATATATATATATACTATATATATATATTATATATATATATATATAATATTTATATAATATATATATATATATATATTATATATATATATATAATATATATATATAATAGTACTATATATATATATATATATATATATATATCTATATACTATATTATATATATATATATATAGTATATATATTATATATATATATATATATATATATATATAAGAGTCTACCTTCTGCTGAAGCTGAACTCTTCGCTTAATATTTTGCATACGACTCCACTCTTGATAATTCCGAAACTATTCCTCCTCCTTCACCTCATTCATGCCAAGCATCGTAATTTCTTTAAAAGATTTTTTTCGTTCTCTTTCCAACTTTATTCCTACTTTCCATCAACGATCTTCTTAGCTGCACCTCTAACTCTTTTTCACTCTTAAACTGATGATTCAACTCTCCATTTTTCCCTCTTTTAAAATCTGCTCACTCGTTTACTTCTAGAATAGTCTCTCGTCTACAGCTTTCCAATTCAATTCTTGTAGATTTTGACGAGATTTTTCGGTGGGGTAACCGCAATCTTGTAAAATTCATCTCTTTAAAAAAAGTTCAACCTCTTCACATCTCCATCCTTTCTCAAAACAACCTTCCAACGTTCTTATCTCCAAAGAGGGCTGTAACGTCTCACCTGTGAACAATATAAACATTTTTGCATTGAATATAAACAACAAATTGCTTGGCAACCTCATATCGCAACGGCAGCTAAGGTAGAACCAAAGAAGCTGGGAATTCTGTTCAGGGTGTGGTATTTTTTTCTTTTGCTCAGTTACTCCAGTATATAGAGCTATTAATAATATGCATAATGGAGTACTTATTCTCACATTTGGGATGGCTTTGGTTCCAACAATCCCTTGGATAGGATTGAGGCTGAGTCTAAGGCTAAGAAATAAACTGTTTAAACTAATAAAGATATCATATATATCAACTCCTTGCATCTTTCTCCTGCGGGACGTACTTGGACCCACTTCCTCTTTTCTATAGGTATTACAACAACAGGTGCTCGAGGGAATTGCCCTCCCAAATTCCTTCACCACTGACTCTCCCTCGTAGTACAAAAGGAGCCTTGCTCTCACATGAATATTATGTGAGTATTGGAAACTCAAGGCTCGGTCTTGTGGTTCCTCTTTATTTCCAGCTGCATTCAATCTTCCTCTCTTTAAGACCTAATTGTCTGCGCCCACCTGATGAATTTGTTGTTAGGACAGGGATTGCATGGGTTTTTTACATTACTTCAGTTTTTTGCCCCTCTTTGAAAAGGGCCCTGCCCGTGAGTGGTAATAACGTGAAAAAAAAATTGACCTTGGATCTGGATCTTCCTAACTCCGGAGAAATTTTGTAGACCTTCGGCCTTGGATATATATATATTATATATAATATTATATATATATATTATTATTCTATATTTTAGTTATAGTATATAGATATATATATATATATATATATATATTTACACCAAAAAAAAAAAAAAAAAAAAAAAAAAATATATATATAATAATATTATATATATATCTCCAGACAGCATGTACACTTGAATCAAGTTTGATTAGCTTTGATTTTGAAGTTGGCTGGGCAAAACTTTGCGATAAAAACTTTGTTTGCAACTTGCAGGCAAGCTTTAATATTTATTCATTTTGATAAGATTTAATTTTTGCATGGGCAAACTTGCTAAAAAATACTTGTAACAAACTTGCAGCAAGCTTGACACATACGTACACACATGTGGTGACACACAAAACTTATTTATATATATATATCTTATCTATTATATTAATATTATATCTATATATATATATATAGTATATACTATATATATATCTCTATATCTATATATTATTATATATATATATATATATATATATATTACGTATATTTATTTACGAATTTATGATAATAAAATTCAATATGTAAATATTATATATAAATTAAATAAAATAATAATTATTTTCTTAAAATATTATTATTTTTATTTTAAATTTCTTATTACTATTTTCATTTCAAATTATTCAAATATTATTTATATATACATATATTATATAATTAGTATATATATATATATATATATATAATAGTTTATATATATATATTAAATCTTTTTACTATATATAATAGGTATCTATATATATATATATATATAATATATATATATATATATATCTATATTCTCTTATATATTATATTATATTATACTATATGTATATTATATATATTATATTATATACTTATATATATATATATAATTATCTACTATATTTATATATTATATATATATAATATATGTTATATATATATATTTATCTATATATATATATAATATATATATATGTATTATCTATCATATATATATATTATTATATTATATATTATAGTAATATATATATATATACTATAATATATTATATATTATAATAATTCTCTAATAACAAATCCCAGGAAGGGCTTTCGCCCTGTTCAGTTGGTCCACATCATCTTATCTGGCCCTGAAACTCTTATCGCTAGGCCTCTAGAAGACATTTCTCGGTTACCGAGCCCGTTTTCTCGACTTAACCTGAGGAAGGGTTTTTTCGCCTTTCAGTGACCGCAATCTTTCTTCATTGGCTCAAAACTCGTTCCACAGGGTCTAAGGAGAGGATTTGCTTCTAGGCTATAAGATTCCAACGCCGGTCCTTTTCCTTGTTGCTTATATTAGCTCTGGACCAGCGTTGGAATTTATAGGGCTAAGACGCAAAGCTCTCATTTCGAGCAGACAGATGATATGTCGATGCGCATGGGAAGATGCCGTTGCTATGACAAGGGCGAAACCGAGGCAGGAGCGACTTAGCCTATATTAGACTGCCGTGACGCAAGGCGCGTAGAATGGTCTCTGATGTGCTCGTAGGATGTTCGGCCAGAATCAGAATGATGTTGGGGAGCACTGACCAGGGCGAAAGCCTCTGGGAGTTGTTGGAGATTAGAAGATTATATAGTATATCTAATATATATATATGATATATAATATATAATTATATATATAATTATCTATATATATATATACATATCTATATTATTACATAATTATATATATATATTTATATATATACTATATATGTTAATATATATACGTATATTATATAATAAGTATCATTATATTATATATATCTATATAATATATAATTACTAATAATCATTGTCGGCTTTCAAACTAAGATAATAGATAATCGAAATTTTGAAGGAAAATATAATATTTAAAAATAATTATTATTTTTATTTAAGGATTTTAATGATATTATCAATTTTGAATTTGAATTTTTATTATTATATATCGTAAATATTTAATAATAGCGGGTATATTTATAATATTTTTATATATATATCATATATATATACTAATATATATAATATATGTATATATATTAATAGTTATATATATATATATATATACTTATTATATATATATATTATATATATATATTATAAAATAAGTAATTTGATTTAATTTTGCGTGTAAGTAATGGTTTCAAACTTGCAGCAAGCTTTAATTTTTACTTCAAATTTTGATAACTTTGATTGAAATTTGCATGGGCAACTTGCTAAAAATACCTTGTAACAAACTTGGCAGCAAGCTTGACACATACTTTACACGCACATGTGTACACAAACTATTTATTATATATATATATATATATTATATATATATAATGTATATATATAATATATATATATCTTTTTATATAATTATTATATATTTATATATATATTATATATATATCTATTATATATATTTACCGGTATCTCTCTACTATTTACGATATTTATGATTGTAAAAAAACAAAATTATTTTCTTAAGCATTTAAATTATAAACAAAGTAATAATTATTTTTTAAATATTTATTATTTTAATATTAATTGTAATTATTATTATTTTCATTTCGAAAATTAATTATTTTTATTATTTATTATATATCTATATATATCTAATATATATATATAATATATATATATAGTAATATATATATATAATATATATATATATAAATATTATATATATATCTTGTATATCTAATATATATATATATATAATATATAATATATATATCTTATATATATATATTATATATATCTATATTATTATATATACCTCTCTAATCTAACAACTTCCAGGAAGGGCTTTCGCCCTGGTCAGTTGGTCCAACATCATCTTATTTCTGGCCCGAAACTCTTAATCCTAGAGCATCTAGAAAGACCATTTCTCGGCGCATGGTTACCGGACGCAGTTCTCGCTTAAACACCTGCAGGAAGGGGTTTTCGCCCTTTTTCAGTAGAACCAGCATGTTCTCCATTAGGCCTCAAAACTCGTTTTCACAGGGCGTCTAAGGAGGAATCCTTGCTTTAGGCTATAAGAATTCCAAACGCTGGTTCCAGGAGTAATATAGCAAAAGGAAAGGCCGGGTTTGCATTGCCCTGTCGCCTTATGAAGTGCGAAGAATATATCCATGTGTCCCTGACTGACTTCCGTAATATCAACAAGCGGCATGCTATATATATAATATATATATATTATATATTATATATGATATATATATATATATATATATTTATATATAGTAATATTATATATATATTATATTTATATATATATTATAAAGTATATATCATATATATATACTTATATATTTTATATATAATATAATATATATATTTATATATATATATATATATATAATATATTATATATATATCTATAGTATATATATTATAATATAGTATATATAATATATATTTATATAGTATATACATATATATATATATATTATATATATATATATATAATATATATATATTCATATATTATTATATCTATATATATATATATATATATATATATATATATATATATATATATCTTATATATATATGCTATATATTAACATGATTCTTCAGTGATGGCAAGTAAACATACCGCATCCGCAATCGCGCAACTCGCATTCGGCATCGCGATCCGCGGAACAATCCGCCGATTATTGAAGATCGCATCCTGCATTCGCATCCGGCGCATTGGCCTGCGGATGTTGGGGCGATATTTATTCGTCGAGACAGTTTGAAAAAGAATTTCATAATAAACAAAACTTCAGATAGAATCTGGAAATAAATGAGTTTGAAGGCAATTAAAATGCTTGA
This sequence comes from Trachelipus rathkii, assembly GCA_015478945.1. Taxonomy (NCBI): domain Eukaryota; kingdom Metazoa; phylum Arthropoda; class Malacostraca; order Isopoda; family Trachelipodidae; genus Trachelipus; species Trachelipus rathkii. Next base: position 35,465 of record JABUQX010035521.1, on the reverse strand, counting down.
TATTCCAATATCTTAATGTTATCAAAGACATTCCAACTCACTGGAATAGGTCATGTTATAGATATGATGCAGAAATGGTTTATTCTTTTAGAAACGCTTGCTTCGTACGCCAGTTCGTATCCCAAAGTTAACATTCTTACTAATTGGAGAAATGACTTCATATCCACTGAATTAAGCTATTGAAACCATTTGAAGAAACTACGAAAAAAATCGCTCGCCTCTAGTTTCTGTCTCCGATGTAATACATTAATTCTCCAACGCTGAAGGAGCATTTTGAGCGCGTTCAAATGAAAAATTAAGTGACGGTTGAGAGAACGAATGAAAGATGTTATACAATTTAAGGCTAGAAAACGCTTTGGTTCGGTGGAAATTAAACAGACTTCAATACTTTTGCAAAGCTTTAACTTAGATCGCGTACGTTAAAGGCAACTTTTTTTTTTGTAACATATTTAAACAAGTTAATGATCGTCGACTATTGTGGTTGCAGTTGAAAAAATTCAATCCGGAGACAGTCTTTAATTCCCTACCTAGGGAAAGAAACAAACGAAATGACAGAACCAACCTTGCTACAAGTAAAGTCAGTAAATAACAGAGTCCTGGAGAGAATTCTCTACAGTCAGTAGTGGATGAAGAAACAACGCACTGGGCCAAGATGTTGTTGGCAAATGATTTTTGAAACTGGCACCAGAAGAAAAACGCTAGATACAATGATGATACCTCTGCAGTTGTTGGAGAGTTAAGCAAAATGTTTTTACCACGGTATGAATAACCTTGCAAAGTAAATACTTGACCTATCCTGGCTAAGCTTGTTTCCAAGTGTGGAGAGTATTTAACAATGCTGGGCTACTATATATACGATGAAAATAGAAACATACTCTCTGAAGAAAAAGGCAGAAAAATTTGTTTCTCAAGCACAACCAAGCTTCTATACTTTGAATTTCAATACAGTGAAAAAAGTAATATAATCCATTATAAAATCTCTTTCATTAAAGACGGAGGTTGGGGAAAGAGGTTGGTGGGGTGATTTAGTTGGGTCCCGGGTCCTGTTCCATGGTACACAAATTATATTATAGATTGTGGCTCAAACTCGATATATTAATATATAGTATAATCGAGGTACTACGTTAGTAAATCTATTAGTTATCAGTCAGTGAGTATATATCGTAGTATGTAGTGATAATAGTAGAGAGGCGGAGTAGGGCTAGTGTATAGATGTAGTGAGGGGGGGTGTATGGTAGGGGTAGGGTGAGGGGTTATATCGTATAGGTGAGGGGTGTGATTGATAGGGGTAGTAGGGTGGGGGTGTATGAGTATGGGTGGGGGGTGAGTAGCGTTCGTAAGACGGTGCGCTGCTGCTGTGGCGATGCTGCGAGAGATGTTTAAGATGGGGCGGGGGGGCGAAGCATGCGGGGGGGGGGGGATGGGGCCGCATGCCGTGCATGGCCGCCGATAGAGGAAGGAAAGTTGTACTGTCGGTGCTGCATCACTGAGTGAGTAGTAGGGGAAGGGGGTATGATGAGGGTTGATAGGTAGGGTAGTGAGGGGGTAGTAGGGGATATAGTTAGGGGTGTGTGAGGTTGAGGTATAGGGTTGAATAGTAGGGGGGGGGTATGAGTGAAGGGTAGGGGGTAGGGGGGTAGTAGTATCTCGTGTGAGGTATAGGGGTAGGTATGGTGAGGTATAGGGTATAGTGAGGATAGTTAGCTAGGTGGTTATAGTTGTAGTAGTATAATCAGGTATAGTGGTATAGGGGGGGGTAGGTGATAGGGGGGGAGTGAGGTTAGGTGTGGGGGTGGGGTGAGTAGGTGGGGGGTAGGTAGTAGGTGGTGAGGTAGGGGTATAGTAGTGTTTATGAAGTGCGGGGTAGGTGGGGTGAGAGGGGGGGGGGGGGGGGTGAGGGTTGAGTAGTAGGTGAGTTGGGTGGGGGGTAGGGTAGGGTCAGTAGTATAGGTGGGGTGATAGTGATCTAGGAGGGGGGGTAGGAGTATGAGGTAGGGGTAGGTATGGTAGGGTAGTTGGTAAGGTATGGTAATGGGTAGGGTAGGTAGTAGGGTGGTAGTGATATGTTATATGGGGGTGCGGGTTATAAGGGGATATATTAGGTAGGGGTAGGTGGTATAGTAGTTATAGGTAGTATAGGGGTGAAGTATTGTGAGGGGTAGTATAGGGCGTATTAGGTGAGGGTAGGTGGGAGTGGGGGTAGTAGGGGGTAAGGGGTGGTATAGTGGGGGTATAGGTATCGTATGGGGTAGGTATAGGGGGTAGGGTGAGATGTAGTGAGTAGTAAGGGTGCGGGGGTGTAGTAGGGTAGGGTGATAGTTGTGGGTTAGTAGTAGTTAGTAGGTGAGTAGTGAGGGGTATGATGGGGGGGTGAGGGGTGAGATAGGGGGGGTGATTAGTAGGGTAGTAGTGGTGAGGGTATAGGGGGTGTGAGGTGGGGTGGGGGGGGTGTTGGGGTTGGGTCGTGGGGGGTATAGTGAGTGACGGGTATGATATAGTATAGGTGAGTGGGGTAGTGGTATTATGATGTGGGGTAGTGGTTTAGGGTATAGGGGGGGTTAGTAGGTAGTAGGGGGGGGGGCGGCGGGGGGGGGGGAGAGAGGTAGTATATATATATATATTAATATTCAAACGAAAATAAAGAAAGTTGCCGATTAGTGAGATTTATTCGTTTGAGAAAAGACCTTTAGAATCAGTTGGATTTTCTTAGCCAAGAAAATTACGAAATCATTTTCTCTCAAAACTTATCAGTGTTTTTGCGGAGGTTTGAAGAGTCCTTAATATTTATGTAAAGTTTTTCAATAGAAATTAAATTTCGCAGCTTCTTTTGTCAGCAATTCTTACAATACGGAATGGAAAGATCTATCTTATAGATAGGCTTTTACCAATATTGGTCCGCACTAATATATATATACTATATATAATTATATATATATATATTTATATACTATCTAATAATTTATATCTTATATATATATATATATATATATATTATATATTAGTATTTATATATAGTTATATATATAATTATATGATATTATATTATATTATATATATATTAGTGATGGAGCGAAGTGAATTTTTTGCATAACCGCGGTTTGCGTTATTTGCGTTCCTTATTTTTTAACCAACACGCGTTTGACGGTTTTATTTTGCGGTTGCGTTGCGGTGCGCAAATAAAACAGCTTAACATTGCATTGTTACTACATACTACTTACTCTACTACTCTACTACTGACTAGCTAGATAATAATAATAAATAATAATAATAATAATATATAATAATAAATATATAATAATATATAATAATAATATATAATATATCATAATAATAATAATAATAATATAATAATAATAATATAATAAATATTAATAATGAATAATAATAATAGTAATAATAATAATAATAATAATAAATAAATCAATAATAATAAATAATAATACATAATAATAAATAATAATAATACTAATAATATAAATAATATCATAATAATAATATAATATAATAATAATATAATATAATAATAAATACTACTAGACTACTACTACTACTATATACTTAATAATAAATAATAATAATAATAATAATATAACTAATAATAATAATAATAATAATAATAATAATAATAATAATAATAAATAATAATATAATAATAATAATAATCAATAATAATAATATAATAATAATATAATATGATAATATATATGATAATGATAATGATAAGTGATAATAATGATAATAATAATAATAATATAATAATAATAATATATAATAATAATAATAATATAATAAGTAAATAATAATAATAATAATAATAATTATAATAATAATAATATAATTAATAATAATAAAAATAATAATATAAATAATAATAATATAATAATAATTAATATAATAATAATAATACTAATAATCAATGATAATAATAATATAAGTAAATAATAATAATAATACTAATAATAATATATATAATAATCATCATCATCATTATCATCATCATCATCATCACTTATTTTCTTTCCCCAAGACTGGGGGGTAAGGTGTGTCACATGCACCGGAAACAGAAAAGTAGTAAGAAGAATTATGAGCAAGTCAAAAGAAACAGCCTTTCGCCCCCTTGATACTCTAGTGAGAACTGCGTCGAGGTAGAGAAAAATCCACCCTAAGAGCTTACGACTCGAAAGACGCTCTCTGTGGCGTCTCGTCAATGAGGGTTTATCCCTTTGGCCTGAGGTTGGCACAGAACCTTACCCCACAAAATCCCGCCATTCACTCCTTTATGCCTTTCTTCTCGTTTCTGCCAAACTCAACTTCGTCTCTTCACGACATTCTTTACTAACTTCAATCCCTTTTTCTTTTGGCCTCTCAAACGGGTCGGCTCACAGCACACCACATTAATAATGTTTACCAACTGAACTCTCATCTATCCTTTCCACATGACCAAAAGAACCACACAACTCTATATGCAGTTCAATTTCTGAATTTTAGTCAAGGTTCTTCTCATACCTACACGTGCACCTAAGATGTGGTCCCCTTCTGGACAGTTGTACTTTAGACTATACAGTAACTTCAAATATAGTTGTTCGACTGTACTATACCACGTTTAACACAGAACATATGAACTCCCCTGCATGGTAAGCCTAGTGCACTCAAGGACTTAACCCTGTACTCCACCAAGGAATTATAACTTACATTAGCACCACCACCGGTTTTACATTCACACTTTCCCTACTACACTCTGCATCATTCGTTTAACTTTTCATCCAACATAAATATTTAAACTCAACCTTGTTTCAGTTTTGCTCACAATCCCAACATAACTCCACTGGGAGATTCTCCTTACTGCACAAACATAACGCTTACTCTATTAATTTTTTTAACTTACAAACCCATCCTTTTGCAACAAGCTTGCAAATCCCTCTACATTTTCTCAGCTCTTTTCAGATCGCAATAATAGGTAGGCCCCTCCTTCCTTTCCTTTCTCCTCATGTCTAACACTTCAGTGCGACCCACCTTTAGAATTTTTCTCTACCTCTACGTACGACGGAACTCTCGAATAATCGGGCATCACTACAATCTGGAGCACTTCGTCCGCTATTATGGATTAAAAAGCTCTATCAAGCTCCACTCTCTGTCTGCTTATTATTATGGTATTATTCTCTTATTATTATTATTATTATTATTAACCTATCGATTTGTAAATTATCAAAGGCTCTCGCTATATACTATTATTATATATTAGTGTGACTGTATTTTAAGCTCCTACCCGTAGTGCAGTATATGTCTAGTACTAGATGCATCGCACCTCGCACGGTCGTCATACATGTTCTTATATCATAATATATATTATATATTATATATATATATTATATATTCTATATATTTTTATACTATTATTATTCTATATATATATATTAATATATATATATCTATATATCTAATTATAATTTTTACTATATATCTAT
>JABUQX010035521.1:17500-25000 GCA_015478945.1 Trachelipus rathkii | reverse complement strand
GTGATTATTCCTAAGACATTCCTGATGAAAAGCAGAAAGGTACCTGTTTTAATTTGAAGTCTCCTGGTATCTTGTTGAAATTATCTAGATTATAAATAAATAGATGAATAATTTTCTTTTTTTAACCTGATTTGCAAACTTTAATGGGAAGCTTCCCATTTAATATTGGAATTTTATGGATTACCTGAACGATGAAATGTAAAAGCTGAGTTGGTAGAATTACATTTATAAAGCTTGTTATGCTCTCCTGGAAAATTCATCCGTTTCGCTATATAGACACTAAAGATTGATGGCATGGATTTATAATACATTGGAACAATGATTAGTTGATTAGGGGGTCTGAAAATTCTTTTTAGAGGAATAGTATTGTTTTTTTGTGAAAGCAAATATTGCTTTGGATAATTGTTCTTAATATTTAATATTTAAATTGAATGGGTTAAGAGATAGGTTTAGGTTATTTTTAGAGGAAGAGGTTTGACTGTTATAAAAATTTTTCTTCGCTTTGTGATAGGCTAAATTAATAACATAAGGAGGGTAATTTAGTTTGGAAAAAGTGAAGGAAAGGAATTTAGTTTCTGTATGTGAAATAAAAATTAAAGATTTTATATAGCCAAGGGTATAATTTTCATAAAAAATATCATTTTACGAATAAAGTAAAAAGTTTCTAATCATAGAATGATAACCTATCACTTTCAACTAATAAAGCATCAAAAGTTTGTTTAGCTCTTGCACAAGAAGGAATAAATCTACCAACCCCTTCACAGTCTGGAATTTTCAAACGTATGATTAAATGTGGAGAAGAGCAAACGTTGAAAATAAAAAATCTTCTTACAAAAGGAAAAATTTAATCTTCTCTGATGCTAAAAAATATATACTTTTAGAGAAAATTAACGAAGTCAAAAGTGCAATAAAAAGAAGTTTCAGAATTTGGCACTTAGAGCCTTTCAACAACATTGGTACTCCTGTTTCCCGAGCAGACTTGAAGATTTCACAATTTTGTTCGACTCATCAATGCAAACAAAATACGTATAGTAAGTAAAAAATGCGTACTTCTGAACCATAAATTTGATTGCATATTTAAACATAGTTTATGGTACACTTCATCAAATCAAGAAGCAATTATCAATTTGTCTAATTACTCTCTTAAAGATGATGAGAAGCTTTTACTAGGATTTGGATTATCTTTTGCTCTAGAAAAGTCAGACAACAATTTACAATTTTTTAATGATTTCGATACGTGGACAAAGATTGCTAATGACAATAGTTTAAATCATGATATTTTGAAAGGTATTTTGATTAATGAAATAGTTACTGCTAAAAAACATAATAATTTACCACTTAAATTCTACAAGGCTCTTACAGACCTTAAGAGAAACAAGGATATAGTAATTTCAAAAAGTGAAAAGGAAATCAGGTCGTCATTTTGAATTATCAGGATTACATATCCAAATGTAACTCTATTCTATCAGATGTCAACACATGAAAAAATTAACAACAACCCATTAAAAAATTCTCTGATAGAATTTAATAAAAATTTAAAACTGATTTGTAAGCAATATCCTTCCGTTCATTCTAATAATAAATCTTATATGACCAATCTGGCACAATTTTATGGATTGCCCAAAATTCATAAACTTAATCACCCATTCGTCCAATCATCTCAAATACTAATTGTGTTACATTCAAATTATCATCTTGGATTTCGTCGCAACTAAAACCCTTAATAGGAAAAATTTCAAATTCACATCTTTCTAATACTGTAGACTTTATCAATCGTACTCGATCATTAAACCCAGTTACCCATCAATTTTTGAGTTTTGATGTTGCATCTTTGTTTACATCGCCCGTCCAGTTTATTCTCGATCTTTTGGAGAAATTCGTTTCAGAAAGAAATTTCACTTTAAACTATCCTTTCGATTTTATTAAAAAACTTGTCTTTCTTTCTTGGCAACATAGTTACTTTACGTTCGATAATTTATTTTTCAAACACTTCTTCTCAACTCTACGTGGCTTAGGTATGTAGATGATATTTTTTGTTCTGTTCAGAAACACATCAATATTCACGATATTTTACAGTTTATTAATAACATCCATCCTTCCAACTCTTTTACTCATGAGCTTTCTCATAATTTCACTAAACCCTTTCCCGACACATTAGTTTCCTGAAAAAAACTCTTCACACTTACTCTACTCTGTTTATAGAAAGCCAACTTCTTCTTACTTCTTCTTCTTCTTCTTCTTCTTCTTCTTCTTCTTCTTCTTCTTCTTCTTCTTCTTCTTCTTCTTCTTCTTCTTCTTCTTCTTCTTCTTCTTACATACATTGGTTTTCTATGCATTCTTTCAACACCAAACTTGCTACTCTTTACTCTCGTTATTTACGAGCCTTTAGTATTTGCTCACCCCCCCCCCCCCGAATCCCACCGGGATGGAGCCCAGAAAGGGGGTGAATTCCCGAAGATGGGGCTCCCTCGGAGGGGTAACGCCCGCTTACATCCCCTTCGGGGGTGATCCCCCATCTTCGAATTCACACCCTTTCTGGGGGCTCATCCCCCTGGGATTTCTCTCGGGAGGGGATGTGTTGTTTTAGGTACTTTATTACGTAGTGAAAATTATCCGTTTACACACCCCTTCGGGGTACCACGAGATGGGTCCTCATGCATCTCTCTGGGTTGATCTTCATGTAGTGGGGCTCGTCGCTGAAAATTGTTCGGTTATGTATCGTAAAGAATGAGATTATGTTGATGAGTGAGCGCATTCGCGAGAGCTTTTGTATAAAGATGAAGGTAACCCTAATGATAAGTATGCAGGGTAAGCCTAACGATTCTAAGGTATTGATTAATGTTTCGAAAGGGGAGGGGTTAGGTTAAGTTTTAGGGATGATGTTAGTTACTTACCGTTGATGAGCAAAGAACTTTGTTAATTAAAACTGTTTATTCGTAAGTTAGATGTGTTCTGTTCTTAGTTTCAAATAGCATTTATTAGTTTGACAGTATGATAGCATTGAATGAAACATGAAATACAAATACATACATAAAACGAACGGCGCGTAAGACCTGAAAGAGAATGTACAAATGTAAAAACAGGTTTAACCTTCCTGTTAGGCTTGTGTTTGTATCCTTAATTTTATATTATCTTTTCTCCTGAGACTTGCTTTAGCGTCATAATCGCTGTGGACTTGAAAGCATTAGAAGGTTGTGTTCTGTTTAAAAAGTGTTCTATTTTCACTAAGTGTGCACTATGTTGCGTCTTAACAGATATACCTCTATACAAGACATTATACAGTGGGTAATCAAGATCCCAGGGTGTGGGGTTTCAATCTTATATAAAAGAAACCCCGATGGTTCTGATTTCTTCACGTGTATTGATCAATCTGTATACTCCGGTAACAAGCGTATTTTTATGAGTACAGATGAGTGTATGATTATGAGTACAGATGAGTACTCCGCATATGTTGCCACGCTGCAGAATGGGTTAAGGAGTACTCTAACTCTACCTCTGTTTTAGTAGACTCACCGAAAATGATTATTAGCAGAAGAGGGTTCATAAAGTCAGCCACCTTACTATCTCTTTTTCTAAGGCTATAATTTCACATCGAATGGAAGTTCGAGTATGGAAGATGTGTAATGAAACAGGCGTGTTTAAACCTACGGCTCGTAGAATCTATATTTCTGGGTTAAAACAGCTAAAATATCTATCGGAGGTCTGTAGGAAGGTAATAGATCAAACTAAGAAATCGGAAATGCTGTCTAATTATGTAACTGTTGCACATTACATGTTATACCGGGAATATTACGCCTTCAAGAAAACGCTGGTTGATGATTCTGAGACTATCATTGAACGCTTCTTAAATTATATAGATGTACAGAAATTCGTCTATCTACTTAGAAAACAATGGTCCGAAAGTATTTACCAAGCTGATCTATCTAGTAAACAAATTTTAGTGTCTGAACGTGAACTTTTAACATATGTACTCCGTGATGGTGTCGAGGAAGTGAAAAAATATCTTAGGTATAACGACGAAAATGATTGGTTTTCTGTGTAAAGAATTAGCATTTTTAGATCTTAAGCCATCGTAAAAAACTATATGTATGTGATGAACATTTATATATATCCTGTCACAATTATTATTATTATTATTATTATTATTATTATTATTATTATTATTATTATTATTATTATTATTATTATTATTATTACCTTTTTGTTTTGTCTAAGTATGTTTCACGTCAATTTGGCTGTATAGGTCTCGTCTGTATACACACATTACCATAGTAAACATGTTATTGTTATTGTTATTGTTATTGTTATTGTTGTTGTCTAGTGAGAATATATGCACTTTTGAACTGATACGGTTCGTTCGTGCGTCGTATTCTTGCTTACTTTCTCTTTCTTCTGATTGGTCGAAAGAATATCGTTACATTAAAGGACTGTTTACGCATACGATTTTTATCAGTAGGACATTTTTCGCTGTGCTGGTACGATGACATCTCCTCGCATCTCTACGCTTGTTGTTGATATCTTCACGAGGAGTTTCGTTATTCCTAACGATGTGTCATTTATATTTATTCGTAAACCGGATGGATACCAATACATTGCTTGTATTCCAGCCAGAGGTTCAAATAATAGACCTTTATTCATTTGTGTTGAAGAGTTCATCAAGATTATCGATATTGCAGCAGCATGGATAGAGGATAAGTGTGTGTCATCTGATGTATCGACTAGCAGTGAAATATCTAACTGTAAAGACAATGTGAGAGGTTCTAATGGAATAGATGCTGTTTTCTCGTCGTGCGACAATATTAAAAGCATCGATGTACGCAATTATTGGAGACCCATCGATGGCGCGACCTTCTGGCGTACGTGTATAGGTTTCACAGTTTGGACATCTGAAAATATTACAGCATTGCTTAAAATAAAAAATGAATTAACATCACATCTTAACGACGTTGACATACTCGAGGACTTAATACGTATAGCTCATGGTGTAATCTATGATATTTACACCGAAACATGTGGTTTCCCCTATAATGCGATATACAGGAGTGCGTTAATAACTATCAGCATGGACGAGTTTACTTCTCTCTGGAATGAGAGACTGAGTGCTGTTGAACCAAAATATGCTGTAAAATGGTTTAGTGCTGCAGAACGAATTTATATTTACATCCTTTCAAAGGGTGTTGATTCTCTGGAGAGATATATAGAACTTACCCAGCTCATGTTGAATCCTATGTCCTATGATTAGATGAATTAATATATTTAAAATAAAGCATATGTTTTTATATAACGCTCTTTTCAATGAAAATTATATGTTATAAAAATGAAAACTTGGTTGCTTTATTGGTTAAGTTGTTAATGATAGCTGTTTATTTGGCTGGTTGTTGTGTGTGTTAAGTATGTTTTGTTCATAGTTTAGCTTTACAGAAGATAAAACTTTACTATGTTTGTCTTTACCCGTTAGGTATTATGGTAATTAGGTAAGGTTATGGTAAATTAAATTGACATGTTAGAGATATGTTTGACAAAAGTGTGAATAGCTCGCTTGTTTGTATGATGTGTTAGTTACTTTATTGTTGTTAAGTATGGAAATTTGTTAATGTTACCAGTTTATTCATACGTAAGGTATGTTAGGTTTGTTGTTGTACATTATATTCTTAGTTCAGATGATGCTATGTTAGCTTTATTAATGTGAAAACTTTGTTACGTTAGCATATATTCGTTGACCAGTGTTTAAAGAACTTGTTTTTATGTTATGTTTATCCAAAAATGATACTCAAAATGTTACTTGAATCAATAGTTCCATAGATCCTGCGATGGGTGCGTAGGGTAGGGCGGGCTGTTTGATTTACTAATTTATAGAATTACTGCATTGGGGTACGTAAAAACTCAACTTTTTTTGTTATAAACATGAAGGGCATAAAAATTCTGGTAAAAACAAAATGTTTAAAGCAAATAAAACAAAAATAAATAAAAGTTTTTGCGTTATGTTATACAAAATATGACTTGAATCAATAGATCAATAGATCAATAGATCACAGGCTGATGGGGAGGGTGGGGTGGATGGTTTGATTTACTGATTTACTTATTTACTGCTTACGGGTATGTAAAACATGACAATTTTACTGAAAAATATGACTTGAATCAATAGATCAATAGATCAATAGATCAATAGATCAATAGATCAATAGATCAATAGATCATGGATGGATAGGAGGGTGGTTGGTTGATGGGTTGATTTACTGATTTACTGATTTAAGGTATGTAAAACATGACAATTTTACTAAAAAATATGACTTGAATCAATAGATCAATAGATCACGGACAGATAGGAGGGTGATTGGATGGTGGTTTGATTTACTGATTTACTGATTTAGGGTATGTAAAACATGACAATTTTACTAAAAAATATGACTTGAATCAATAGATCAATAGATCAATAGATCAATGAATCAATAGATCAATAGATCACGTGATGAGTGGGGAGGGCTGTTTGATATAGTGATTTACTGTTTTACGGTATGTAAAACATGACAATTTTACTAAAAATATTACTTGAATCAATAGATCAATAGATCAATAGATCAATAGATCAATAGATTACAGAAGGAGGGTGCTGAGGAGGGCAGTTTGATTTACTGATTTACTGCTTTAGGGTATGTAAAACATGACAATTTTAGTAAAAAATATGACTTGAATCAATAGATCAATAGATCAATAGATCAATAGATCACGGAAGGGCTGAGGAGGGCAGTTTGATTTACTGATTTACTGATTTACTGCTTTAGGGTATGTAAAAACGTAAATTTGTAAGTTATAAACAAAAAGAATAAGAAATTTTATTTATTTATTTATTTATTTATTTATTTATTTATTTATTTATTTATTTATTATTTTTATTTTTTATGGTTCTGAAACCATTATTTTCGAAATCTACAGACCCAATAACATATATAAAGACACCAACATTGTTGTTATACGAATGTTTATTAACTCGGCACCGCACCGGAGCCAGCCCCAGTGCCGATGCCAACTCCGCAGATTCCGATAGCAACTCTTTCTAGAAATTCAACTCTGAATCCTATCACCAAATTTCAGCCTTCTACGAACATCTTCGATTTTTAAGGGGGGTGGGGTCCCCCTTCGGGGGACCGGGGACGTAACCTCGTCTACGACGAGGTTACGTCACCATCTAACCCCCTCCAAATTTTAGCCCGATACGATAACTCTAACCTCTATAGATATATATCGGAGCCATAGGCTGAGCCGGAGCCGGAGCCGGAGCCGGAGTGCGTAAAAAACGATTCCTTACAGGAATCGTTTTTCGACTCAGAATCGATTCCCTTCGAGAATCGATTCTTTGTATCCAAATTTCTGCCTTCTACGATCAACTTAATTTTTAGGGGGCAGCGTCCCCCCTTACGGGGGGACGCAAGGGTACGTAATCTCGTCTACGACGAGATTACGTCATCAGGCTCGAACCATTAGGCCTAACCCAACTCGTTC
>JABUQX010035521.1:10000-12500 GCA_015478945.1 Trachelipus rathkii | reverse complement strand
AAAGGAAAAAAAAAAAACTAGAAAAGCCAAATTTCACACAAATAAGAAATAGAAATTAAGATTATATTCAACGCTTCTTCCCTTTCTTTCTTCTCTTTCATTCTTTACTTTTATATTTTTATTTTAACTAGAAATGATAATAAGGCCAATAGTTTTCACTGACCTCATTTGAAGATAATGTGGTCCCCGGGACATCCCAGTCCCAGTCCTCTAGTTAAGAACAGCTGATATAAAGTATTATAATTGTAATTAGCATTGTCAGCTATTAAATTAAAACAGCATTGAATTAATTTATATTAAAAGTAAGCTAACTAATACAGAGTGGCCAAGATAAAAGAGGCCCCAAGTCTCATAAAGAACATGCAGACAATTAACTCGTTTATTTTATATACACAATACAGAATATTGAATTATTATTATGAAAGAGAAGGTACTAAACATTCATAGATCAATAGTTCACGGAAGGTGCTGAAAATGTTCACCTTGAACCTGAATACCCAATTCAGCACGTTTCAACATGTTTCTGGAAACATTTGCCAATTCTTGTAGTGTAATTTCCGCAAGTGCATTGCGAATGTTTGTTTTCAACTCCTCAATTTTATGCGGGTTGTTTCTATAGACCTTCCCCTTTAAATTACCCCACAAATAAAAATCACAAGTAGACAGATCGGGCGATCTTGGAGGCCATAAGCCTGCGGAAACTGTACGTTCCTCTCCAAAAACTTCATGGACACATGTCATCGAAAACCGTGAAGTGTGCGCCGTAGCGTCATCTTGCTTTAAAAACGCATACTTAAGTTCTTCCTTCGTTAGCTGCGCTATGAATGGTTGCAAAATTTCTGTTACATACACTTGCGAGTTCACGGTGTTGTTAAAGAAGATGGGGCCTACAATCCGTTTGCCTGAAACTGCACACCAAACGCCTACTTTCAAATCATGCAGAGGCACCTCAAAGCGTTCCCTGGGATTATCTGTTGACCAATAGCGTGTGTTTTGAGAGTTGACGTACCCGCTAAGGTGAAACCATGCTTCGTCGGAGATTAAGTAAAGATGTGGATCCACATAACCATCTGCAACATTCCTCAGTAACCATTCGCAATAGTGATGTCGTTGTGCGTAATCCGTAGGTTTTAATGCATGCATCACTCTTACTTTGTATGGTCGCATATGTAACAGCTTCAACATGTTCTGGCATGACGTTCGTTTGATGTTTAGTTGTGTTGGATAGACGTCTTAGGTGATTTCTTGGACTTCTAACCCATACTCTCTTGGCACACGTGCAATATTTTTGCCGAACAAAACTTCTTTTCCACGCGGTTACGTTTGGCGTTAGTGAACCAAACTGTTTCTCGAAATTTACTAATCCAATTTCTTGCACACACTCTTTGACGGAACAGCTGGTTGTTTGGGTATTTTATCGTGAACATTTCGTTTTAAACGATTTACATCCAAAATAAGTTTCAACAATAAACACTCTTTGTTGGATTGAAAAAGGCATTCTGCAGACCTCTTATCACAAAAAGCTTCAAATTGACTAATTTGCCGCTCGACATCACGTGACCCCGCTCGAGCGCTGCCCTAGCGTTAAGATATATAACACTCACCTACCTACAAATATTATACAAATAAATACATATATAAAAATAAATATAACACGTGGCCTCTTTTATCTTGGCCACACTGTATAAATTGAAGGAAACAACAAAGCCCACCCCCTCCACAGCAGCTTTTTTCAATTAATAAAACGAATAGTTTCTTCTATCTCATTTATATATATATATATATATAATATTATTATAATATATATATAAATATATATATATATATATATAATATAATATATATTATATATATATATATACATGTGCATATTATTATTTTTATTATTATTATTATTATATTATTATTATTATTATTATATTATTATTTATTTATTTATTATTATCATATTATTATCATTTTTTTTAGAATTTTTAATATTATATTATTATTACCATTAATATTTATATATTATTATATTATTATTAGTATTATTATTTACTACTATTATTATTATTATTATTATTATTATTATTATTATTATTATTATTATTATTATTATTATTATTATTATTATTATTATTATTATTATTATTATTATTTCCACTATTGTCTTAATATTATTATTTTTTTTGTTACTTTCAAAGTACAACAACTTATCTAAATTTGTATTGATAGGTAATACTATATTGTAATATTTATTCTTATACTATTATTATTTATAACTATACGAGTGCTGTAAACGAGGCGTTAGTGTCGAGCTTCAAACGTCGTGCTAATGCCAATTGGATAGGTCTATGAGTAATACTTTGTTCCATCCATATAAGCCCTTTAAAGTAAAACGCTGGTATAGATGGATCAGTATATTCCTAGTAGTAAGAGGCGCACAACTGACAGCCAAACTGAAAGCCGGATGTTGCAAAGCAAAATTTGGAACATTCTGCAACATTCGGTTTTTAAC
>JABUQX010035521.1:0-5000 GCA_015478945.1 Trachelipus rathkii | reverse complement strand
GCGATGAAGAGTCTGTCAGAGTGTCAAAGGACACTCGGTCATTTTGATCGAAGATTATCAAAAGCGAAAACTCTTGGAATCGGATAAAGCATCCATTTAATTTGAGGCTTAGATAACTTGTTAAAAGTTGTCACTCTTGCAGAACCGCAGGAATACTTAGCATACCTTCAATAAGTAGCTGAGCGACATCTTTTCAGCAATGCAGATCTTCATTTACAAAGAAAAGAGAAGCAAACTCTCCCTTTAAAGGCTCAGAAGCCTTTAGTTTTTTCACATAATTGAGAATTATTAATTTAAGTATTATTCTACATAAACCTTTTTTTCAAATGGTCTTGCGGCTGGGAAGAGATTGGTTGGGTGCAAAAGAGTTGGGTCCAATCTCGCAATCTGGTAAACCACAGTATAATATATATATATATATATATATATATATATATATTATATATATATATATATATATATATATATATATATATATATATATATATATATATATATATATATATATATATATATATATATATATAACAACTCCCAGGAAGGGCTTTCGCCCTGTCAGTTGGTCCAACATCTTCTTTTGGCCCGAAACTCTTAACCCTAGAGCATTTTAGAAAACCATTTTTTTCGCAATTGTTTCCGATGCCAGTCCTCTGGTTAATACTCTCAGGTAGGGTTTTCGCCCTTTCAGTAGAACTAGCATCTTCTTTCATTAGGCTTCAAAACTCGTTCACCCAGAGGTCTCCAGAGGATCTTGCTTCTAGGCGCATAAGATTCTAACACTGGTCCAAGAGTAATACAAGCAAAAGAAAAGGACCAGGTTGCTAGCTCTGTCGCCCTATAACCATGCGAAGAAAATCTTCACTTGTCCTGACAGCTACAACTTTCAACCTTCTTTATATATATATATATATATATATATATATATATATATATATATATATATATATATATATATATATATATATATATATATATATATATAATATATAAATATATATATATATGAAAGTATACTTGTGCTAAGACTCTAAAATCATCATCTCAATCCACGATAGTAATTTTTACTATCGCAGCCGATGGATAGTCAAAAAATCACCATCCGTTACATCTATAGTAAAGACATAAAGATGCAGGCGCAGCGCAACACATGACAAAAACAAACAAATATATTTCAGTTTCGGAAAACATTGTATAACGATTATCGATGCAAATTTATTTTTTATTATTATAAAAACAGCCATTTAAAGATTAACAGTTTAATACTTTCAGTTTCAATAATAATAATAATTAATAATAATAATAATACATTTAATAATAATAATGAATAGATAATAATAATAATAATAATAATAATAATAATAATAATAATTAATATAATAATAATAATAATAATAATAACAATAATAATAATAATAATAATAATAGTAGGGCTGCGGTATTGGAGCAAATTTTCTTTACCTGCCGCCTGACCTTTTTTTGACGCGACCTTTTTCCTTGACTTTTTGGCAACCTTAATTTTTAGCAACCCTTCGAAGAAGGGTTGTGCCAAACGCTGAATTTTTTGGCAACCACTAATTTCGTTCAACCCTAATTTTTTTGCAACCCTAATTTTTTGGCAACCTTAATTTTGCACCCTTCGAAGAAGACGTTGCCGCCAAACGGTGTGCGCAGCCAACCGTTGTACGTGTCCACCTAATTTTTGACCAAACCCTTTGGTCTCCGTGGGTCAATTTTGGCCCACCCTAATTTTTTGAGAACCCTTGTGTATTCTACGGTACAATTTTCATGGTAATTGAATGCAAAGGATTAATACTGAAAAGTGGAGTCGCTACGCTAATCTGCGTAGGATTCATGGAGAGAAGAGATCCAATCACTCTTACAAAATCAGGACGAGAAGGATGAAGGGAAAATGCCATCTTGTATGTTCGAGCGTCTGCGTATAATGAACATTTTTCATGAAAGCGTGCTTACTTATATACACATCTCGTATAAAGTTATCAGTTAGTAATTTAAATAGGCATAATACATCAATACATTTTTTCTTTAGAGGTTTTTTCCGCTTAGCCTTTTTCTTTATGACAATCTTCTTGGTCCCTCGACCTTGACCTGACATTTTACGTCTTATTTTACGCTTAACATCATCAACATCTCATCTGGAACTCGGCAATACGTCTTTTTAATGCTGTACGAGGATTATTTCCCTGCCGCAATATCTTGAATAGTATGCAAACCGTGTTACTTGATAGCTTTTTTTACCCTATGAGTAATTCCCCACCTCTCCTTAGTAGAGGCCTTGCACTTCTCCACAGCTTGGCAAAAAATCCACCAAGGCCATACCCCTCTGTCATTTTGGATCCTCTGAATATCCTCTTCGTCCATTATTACAGGAGTGTCTTTCTTATACTATCTTTACACGGCGAGAGTATGTTAATGAATGAAGAAAATATATCTGACTACACCACTTATATATAATCCATTATGCTGTAATTACTGCATCTGTTTCTTTCTAATATGAACTTTGCATAACAATGCGCCGTATGTAAAGGGGAAGGGATTTCCTTCTACATCTTTTATATGCACGCATACAGAGTCAAAATTTGATCTATTCAGAGGTAGAGATAATGAACATTAGGGAATGTTATAACTTTACTCTCTTGGAAAATATACAACTCTTAATAAAGGAGCTTTATTACCTACATATTGATGATCAATTATATTTGTATATACATAAGCCATACCTGGGTGATTGAGCATCTCGGATGGGGTACATGTGTAATGCAGTACTCGATCTGCTTCATCTTTTTGTTCATGTCGAGTCATGGGGTTATTCTCCACAGATAGTATAACCCTCTTCAACATAGTAGGGATATCATGAAGTATATCCAGCTCGGCATCACGTTTACGAATATGTTTACGTTGCCATGGTGAACGTCTCAGAAAAAACATATCACGGTCTCGTAGGTTTACACTTACTTTTGAGCTTAAAGATATTATTACTTTATCTTCATAGGTACGCATTTCAGTTTTGTATACCAAGTCCTTACACATAATACTCATATCAAAGAGCACGTTTAAATGACTAAAAATAGCAGGCACCGATTTAAAATATGACCTCCGCAAAGTAAATTCTTCAAAGAAGTATTCTTTTGTACCAATCGTGGACCTAGGCAGATCACGAGTATCTTTCACTTGTAATATAGTTTCAACACATTCTACACTTCTGTACACCAACATCCAGAATAGATTGTGAGGTAAATTTTCTATGTCCGTATTTAATATCATTTCACATAATCCCGCTTCGTATTCCTCTCTTTCAAGTTGTATAGGATTCATTAACACAGTTGTAAAATCCGAGTTTATTATCAAGATGTAAATCCAAGGAAGCTGAAGACGGGAGAGTTAAATAAAAGTGATCTACACTCTCCAATTCGTAATGACAACTGATTAATTAATTCTTAATTCACTTGCTTTTTATATAAGTATTAAACTTAGCAGGGTATCCCACCTTTCACAAGATACTGTTTATTTTTTCCTTTACCTCTCGTATATCCTAATATTTTTTTTCTATTTTATATCGTGAGTTTCAGGACTAAATCGTACCTTTTGTATTTCTTGTTTATAGAAACCTCCTTTATTTTTTCACCATCTAAATCCTCCAGGTAATATAACTTTAAACTATCACTACGGAATGAGCGGATATTGTGAACTTTAAAAACTTCCGTAGTCCATCCGGATTCATATCCTTTTCTAAATCTTTCTTCTGTTCGAGATACTCTTACATAGTCATTCACCTTTATTCCTGAATTATCTTTTATTTTGTTTTCTTTTTCATGCAGATATGTTCGATGTCCTCTAGTTTTTGACATTTCTAAAGGTGTTGTCTTTATAGTTCTATGGTAAGATCTGTTATAAAAATAAGCTAGATCGTCCAGTATATCAATGTATATTTAAAAGTATTCATTTTAGTAAAATACCTATGCATGCGTTCTTTAATTACGTACGCTTGACTCTTTCACTTAGAGCTGCTTTTTTACGAAAAAAAATTTAATAATTTGTTTCCATAGTTCCCCCCCCCCCAAAAAAAAAAAAAGGGGGGGGGGGAACGTGTGTTGAAAAAGGAAAAAAAAAAAACTTTTTTTCCCCCGGGGGGGGAACCCCCTTTTTGAATTCCATTCCTGAATCTGTCCAAAATGATTTAGGTTTCTCCGCTCAATCCTCTATAATCAAGTACTGGCAGTCTGCTAACTGTAGTCTGATGCTTTATTCCTTTATGTTTCAACCACAAGTATCTAGAGTATACGACAATTGTAAAAATAGTATAGTATTAAATCCCTCATTATAAGAACTATATTTAATCATTTCCGATAAATCTAATTGCCATACACTATCGAGTTGCGGAGATATGGTTTTCCGCGTAGGAAATTTTTTTTTCTTACAGGTTTATGTAGAGTAAATGCCTCTTCGCCCTCTAAATATAGCTTTTAACTCTTTTCTTCAATATGTAGGATGACCGTTAAACCAAACGCTACTGAAGCCCCCGAAACTATTTGTTCCCGTCAGGAGCTGGAAGTAATACTTATCAAACTACCTCCTTTCGCCTCCGATGGTTGGCTACTGACCCACATGTAAGTCGACATGTATAGTAGTATATGGGATAGTGTATATGAGTAGTATATATTAGTAGTAATATTATATATATATATAGTAGTATATGGTATGATATATATAGTTAAATTATATATAGTAGTATTACTATATATATAGAGTTACTTTAGGTATATATAGGTATATAGTATAGTATATGATATTTGTCACAAAATGTGCTATAAAGTTAAAAGGGTTAAAGAAAAAGGTCTAAAATAACATATTTATTTAGTATACAGGCATTACAACTAAGATAGAAAGGTGTATTATATGTATATATATATATATATAAGTTATATATATTATAGTATATATATATAGTATATATATTATATATTATATATTATGTATATTAT
>JABUQX010035520.1:25000-33370 GCA_015478945.1 Trachelipus rathkii | reverse complement strand
TTATATATATATATAATATGTATTATATAATATATATATAGTATATATAATTATATATATATTTATATCTTTGCGCATATGATAATTCTGTTTATATAAAAAAGCTTGCCATTTATATTCTGTCACAATGAAGAATCTTGATATTATATATATAATGAGATTTATATATATATCTATATATATTTAATAATATATATATATATATATATATATTAATATATTAATGTGAAAATTTTATAAAAGATTATTGTATGGAGATATGTTATTAATTATATTTCTAAATATCTACAATTTCTTTAATTAATAGTATATATATATATATATATATTTTAATTATATATTAATATATTATATATTATATATATATTATATTATTATTTAATATATCATTTAAATTTATTATCTAAATATATTTTATAATTATTTAATATTTTATTTATAGTTTTTCCTTAAAATAAAAGAAAGCTTTTAATGATTGGTGCAGAATAAGTGTTTAATTGTCTAATATGTTTAGTTACTAAATGTCTATTGATTTCATAATTCTACGGAGAGTAAATCGCTGATAACGTATATAGAATTTTCCATATTGGATAAATATGAGTTAATTATTAATTATATTATATTATTTTTTTTTTAAAATCATGAAATGAGATTTGATATATTTTAGTAAGGTGAAAAATCAATATTTACAAAAATTTTAATCTAAAGTTAAGATTGTTTAAGATTTTTATAGCTTTTTCTGTTATTATGATCACACTAAACCATTATATATATATTAATATTATATTATAATATATTATATATAATTAATAATATATTATATTAATATATATATATATATTATATTATAATATATATATATATATATATATATATATTTATATATATATATATATAATATATATTATATATTATTTATATTGATTGATATATATATGGATGTCAAATTTTTGATATATCTACCGAATGTAATGTTGAAGTGCGGTATGTAAGATTATTATAATCAATCCGCGGTATGCGGATGTTAAAATGCGAAATGCCAGTTTTTTTAAACTCACATCACTTCAGCAGGGATAATGTTTTGTGATGTCTACAAAAGATATAAAGAGGGGTATTTAATTGTAGTATTAGGAAAGATTTACTCTAATATTAGATTTTATTTTTTATTTTTTTTTTTTATTTAGACATATATCTAGGTTTGGAGGTTTGGGGGGTTGTATACTAATTTATACTACCTCATCATCATTATCATGTTAGCATATATATATAAAATAATTCATTAATCAATACATTATTAATATATTTAAACATAATTAAAAATTAATATATATAATAAATGATTATTGAGATATGTATATATTTTAGTATTACTAATATTTATTTGGGTTAACTCATTTCTGATATTAGAAAAAGAAAATATTAATTTTTCATACCCATTATGGAATAAATTTATATTTAATTTTAGATGATTTATTATATTATTCAGCAGTCATATATTAATATATATATATTATATTATATATATATCTATTGTATATATATATTTTTCAGGTTTTATATAATAAATTAATATATATAATTTAATATTATTTTATCATATAAAATATATATTATATATAAACTATATATTTATATATTATATATATACTATTAATTATTACAATATTGTTTGTAATAATATATATATAGTATATGGTGAGTAATATAACTGATTTTAATATATACAGTATTACATGTATATATATATGATAATAAATTGTCACATACATATAGTCATAATTTTGTTAACTTAAATATCAAGTAAGTGTTTAATTATATATAGGGCGCTCTTATGAGGCAAGAGTTATATATATATATATAATTCATACCTAGTTATATTTAACATATTATATATATATATAACTTGCGGATTGTGGGATATTAACAAATTTGTATGTAAAGAAAATGGATAAAATTTTATAAAAATTAATATTATAAATTATTTTTATAAGATAATATTATATAAAAGTATATTGTCGTGGGAGGGTGTGTGGATTTTGGCGCGTGTCTCTTTTCAATTTAGAGGGAAGGTGTGAGTATGTGTATAGTGTTGTTGTGGACAGGGTGTGCGATTAGTGTGGTGTGTGGTCGTGGTGTTTGTTCGTAACTCTGTGACAAAAAAGACATTACCTTACAATCTTGCTTTGCATTAATAGTGATTTAGATGTTAGTAGCTCAGCGCAGATCGTAAACTGGAGTATTAGAATTTTTTCGATCTCCGATGACTGGTTACCGCTTCTTCGGATCAACGACATAAAAAATTCAAATACAATATTTGGGGATTTTCGAACTCACGAATAGAGAATGTTTAGGAAGTCTGGATCGTTTTGACTATGCGGTTAATTATAGGTTGTGTATGGAAATCTCTTATGGGGGCTTCGGGGAGTGGATGGTTGATTGTTAAAAAGTTAAAAGATGTTATGTGGTTTGGTTTTGTGGTTTTGTGTTTATTATAAAAAAATTAAACTAAAAATTTTATTTTATATTACTAAGTAGTAACTTATGTCCGACTATTCCTAGCGACTATTATAATATTATCACACTTACAACAATTTAAAATGTTATTTTTATTTTAGAAGAATATTAAATATTAATCATAGATCGTAAACGACTCGAACATCCAATGAAAGCAATGTCCAAATAAAGTATTTATTTCAAAAATTATTCGTTAACTCATGAAGACATTTAAGTATACTAGCGTTATTGTAGCTTTACATAAGAGTTTAACAGTTAAATAACATGGTAATATATATTTTTTGTTTTCAAGATCTATTTATTAGTTTTGTTTTTTGGTTTTGGTTTTCGCGTAACGTTCGTATTGGCTCTTTGTTGAGCCCAATACTTACTATATAAACAAAAAAAAAAAAAAAAAATATAATTAATCAATGTTAACATAAGAGGGACCAAATCACTTGTTTTTTATTTCTTCGCTGGGTTTCCTCTTTTTGTGGTTTTTGTTCCCATCATCCTCCCACTGAATACCGATAATCTCTCAATGCCGCATAAAAAAACTAGATTATTTTCTCCCCCTGCCCATATGAGAGAGATTGGGAAATAGAGGTAACCATTGTAAAAGACATAAGACGAGTGCATCAGGCCAACAGTAAATTTCATTTTGGAAACGATTATCACATGTACAATGACAACAGATCTATTTCAGTTGAATCGGTGCACAAGTGTATTACCGGCTAATTATTGCAAACTATTTTATTTTTAATTATAAAACAGCCATTTATAAAAATTAACAGTTTAAAAATTAAACTTAAAAAGTTAAAATCATATACTTAATTACTTTGTCGATATATTATATATATATATATATATATATATATATATATATATATATATATTATATATAATATATATATATATTATATATATATTATATTATATATATAATATATATATAATATATATATATATATATTATATTTATATATGACAGGGTGTCCTCAAAATATGTACTAAACATTATTTGAAAGAACTTTAAACATTATTTTAATGAACAATAGTGACAAGTTTTAAAAGGCTTGTAACATTACAGAACTACATGTATTTAAAGCATCATGTTTCGAAATGTTCAAAAGGAATGAACCGCCATTGCCCAAACAGCTGATAACGCGAACCAATTGAGTCGCAAACGACACGAAACAGTTCATTGGGAATGTCGCGACATTGTCTTTCGATTTCCATTTTCAATGCATTTTCGTTCTTGGTTTTGAGCGATAAACTCTGTCCTTGAGGTATCCTCATAAAAAGAAGTCCAATTGGCGTGAGATTTGGGGGAAGTCGCAGGGTATTTCAAATACTACCCCTTTTTCGTCCTCCATGTGTTTTGGAACAATGCTGCAATCGAGGTGACTCTTACATTTTCGCGGGATGGTTGTGGAAAAGGTTCTCTATCTTGCATGAAGTAAAATCACGGGGATCGTTATCACCCAAACTCTCGTCAATGTGTGGACCCGAACCGACCTCCTACGCAAGTTTAGGGTACCCTGCCCCCATCGACGATCGTAAAAAAGGTCCTATTGATGCCCAATGCTGAAATCCACACCACACAGTTATTCCTGGTAGGTTTAAATGGTGTTCAACTAGCTTTACCATGGGGATTTACAGGACCCCCCAGTAGGTTGCATTATGGCGGATTATCGAACATTTTAATTTAAGGTGGCCACATCGCTTCCTCAGAAATAAATTTTGTGTAGAAACCCCTGTGCATCTTCTGCACATTTAGCCAGGTTACCATTCATACACAAAATTGAAGTCTCCGGTCCAGATCGTCTTCATTGAGAGCATGGAGTATTCTTTGCATGTGGCATTAACAGCGTAGACGGTTCAAGAGCGATGAACGCTATTTTTTGAGATGTGTGTCTCCGAGCCGTTTGTCCGTAGAGATTTCTGTGGGGATCGCATGAGGGTTTCCTGTACCCCTGCTCTTCCTTTGCTGGGTTGGTGGATGTCCGTGGTCGTTCAGAACGTTTCTTGCTGACGTTGTGAACAGTTCCATCTGCTTCAAATTTCTCTTTTCTCTCTGATGGGGGGCTAATGGTCCGTGCGTGTTGGTGGCGGGTTTTCGAATTCCGTTCTGAAAAACCGTCTTTGCACTTGACTTATTCCGTGGGCCGTTCTTCCTGGTGGTCCAATAGCATTTAAGGACAAACTTTCTCTCTTCAAACATAAGTTAATTCTCCTGCTATTCTGTTCAGTAGTTACAACAAAACATACTGAAAAATCAAAAGCAGTCCAATGTGTTAGTAACAATTTTTTTTGAGACAACCATATATATATATATATATATATATAAGTTATATATATATATATATATATTAATATATATATTATATATATATTATATATATTATATTATATATATATTATATATTATATATGTATTATATATATATATTTGCAAGAAACAACATGAAACTTCCCTTTCCTAAAATTATAAAAAGACATTTTTGTAATTAATTAATAATAAATAATATAATACTATATAATATAATAATATAATAATAATTAATAATAATAATAATAATAAATAATAATAATATAATAATAATATAATAATAATAATAGTTTCTATAAATTTTCGACTCCTTCCGACTGCCACTTACATATACATACAAACAGGAATTTTTCGACTTCCGACTTCGAACTCCCGACTCCACTTGCACAGAATTTTCGTACTGTTCCGAACTCCGGGATCCCGACTCCTGGAAAATTGCACGACTTCACGACTCCGACTCCACGACTGTCCGACTCAGACTAACGGTATATTACGGCAAGCCCTGTCTTTGCCATCCTTTCACACATTCACTTATCCCACTACCTCCCACCCATCCAAAAAGTGGCTTACAAAAATTATTCTCTTAACTTTGAAATCATAATTTCTAATACTCAAAATTTATATGAGGTAAATTAATGCTTCAAAAATAAAGAAGTTTTTTTCTGCCTTCTCGCCCAGTCTCCAATCGCTTTTCATCGTAAAATGAGACCAAGCTTTGAGGCTAAATAAGACTTGTTCCATTTGCAAACACTTGCTTCGAAGGACATTTAAGATAAAATACGAGCAAATTTCACTAAAGTTGGATTATTTCCTTTTTCCTTTTTTCTTTCACCAACTCATACTGGCTTTCCTTCTCGGCTTACTCTCTCTTTTCTTTTATGATATGTTTTTCTAATTTCCTGGTCACTGATTCATTATCAGTGCACATCTTAATCATCACTAACTGGAGGGGGCAAGAATTATGCTTAATTTGTCTCCCTAAATGAATTTGCTTGCACCACTTGTGGGTGCTGGTGATCCTCCCCATTTTTTTCCGCTTTTTAGTGGCTCCTTCAATGCAAACTTTATTCTCTATAGTAAACTTTTTTCGCAAAGTTTAGCAATGGATAATTTTACTTGCTCGTATTTGGCGAGAGTAAAAAAAAAAACCTCCATTTACATCTAGGGTCAAGATAGGTTTCAATACTGTACATCATCTGTTTCAATTTCCATAAATCTACTGTTAATAATAATCTTTTATAATTTCAGTCATAGTATTTATTACTTCTCTTTGCTCTTCAGAGCATTCATCAGAGGAGGATGAGGGTTCATTTACATGAGAAACCTCTGTAGTAAAATTTGATGCAAGATTAACTTTAAGGCCCACTATGTGAGGTATGATATCACCAATAGTTGAAGTCGATTCACTGAATTTCTTTGTTATGTCTTCAAAAGGCTCCAAAATTTTTACTCAGCCTGATAATATTGCCCACTCCCTATTACTAAACAAAGGAATTTTTGCTCTGTTAGCAGAATATAAGCAAAGTCCTTCATTTAATTCCTTAGTCCTTTTCAGCATATAGAAAGTACTATTCCGACGTGTAGAAATATCATGAACAACCCCTAATATTGGCCTATTCAGTCTTTCTTGAATCTCTTTTAATTCGTTTTGTTGCCATAGTTGAATGATTGAAGTGAGAAGCAATAGTCCGACAAATGGCTATAATATCGGATACTTCCTTTTGTGACTCTAACCCCTTCTAACTGCCAACTGGACCATGAACAGCACAGTCTACAATTATTATTAACACTAGAATGAAAAAAAGCCTTTTTCATATTTGTGCCAGAGTCACGCATTACACAATGAA
This sequence comes from Trachelipus rathkii, assembly GCA_015478945.1. Classification (NCBI taxonomy): domain Eukaryota; kingdom Metazoa; phylum Arthropoda; class Malacostraca; order Isopoda; family Trachelipodidae; genus Trachelipus; species Trachelipus rathkii. The sequence continues at coordinate 26,698 of JABUQX010035520.1, read as the reverse complement.
CATCTGCTCGGGATATGTTCCATTTATTCTAAATCTCATAAAATTTTGTAGAAATGAATTCTCCAGTGTATCTGTTCTTCTCCAATGGCATTGCACTCCATCACAAGATTTATTCTGGAAAACATTATTTATATAGCATACAGTCAAGCTCAATAGAGAAACAACAGCTGAAGCTCAAAATCTGATGTAAATTCAAGATGCAATGAAGCTATGTTTAAGCTATATTCATCTATCATTTCCTTTATTTTTTTGAAAACAGTTTCATAGATGTCGTCACAAATAAGCGATGAATGAAAATTTCGCTGCTTTAATCGATATTGTGGTGCTGTTTCAGTCATTAACCTCATAAATCTAAGATGTTCAACATAATTAAATGGCAAATTGTCCGTTACTATCATTTCTGAAATACGCTTATCAACTCTTTGATTTCACGTCAGTTGGACTCCAACATTTCGAAGGATTAAAATACTCTTCAACATTTCTTTGCTTCAAATCGGATTTCATCTGCTGTAAAGGTATTTTCTCTTTTCTTTCTTTTAACCTTTTTTTTCTTTATTTCTTCCTCCGTCAGGATTTTAAATTCTTCATTGTGCATCGACCTCAAGTGATTTTTTAGAGATGGTGTTCCACGGCCTTTCCTTGAGTAAGATTTTTTTGCAAATAACTCACTTTGCACTATCATTTTGCTCTTCAGCGAAATATTTGTCACAGGACTTATTTTTGAAGTCATAATTTAATAAAATTATAACCACTAAAAAAAGCAATTTTCTAATAAAATTTAAGACACTTAAATATACTCAATAATCTGTACGGAAAAGCAGACAACACAAGACTGACTTTAAAATCTGAGTGGAAAGTTACAAGGTAGTTACGAACGCTTTATGTTGTAAGTTTTCATTTTTCATGAAATATGTATTCCCGTTATTATTTTGAGTAAATTTCTTAATAAAGTAATAATATATAATTATTTGAATTACTTTATAAATTTTAAAATCAAATCAGCTTTTAATTACAAATAAATAAAAATAAAATTAAAAAAAAAACTATTTTATTGGCGAATGAAAACTGCAGAAATATATATATATATATATATATATATATATATATATATATATATATATATATATATATATATATATATATATATATATATATATATATATATATATCACATCCGCATCCTCATGACAAAAAGTGCGAATGCGGATGTCGTTGAAGTGTGGAATGCGGATGCGGATGTCATGCGGATGCGGATGTGGTATAGTTATTGCCATTCTTAATATATATATATATATATATATATATATATATATATATATATAAAGAGATATATATATATATATATATATATATATATATGTATATATAAATGAAGCATAATTTTGGCAACATTTATTATAATGGACGTTTCGGGTATATAACGTTACCCATCATCAGCACTGCAATTGAGATAAAATAAAGTAATTTTATAACACAAAAAAATAAATAGAATGAACTAATATAAAAACTGTAATATAATGAATGAACACAAATGTAAATTTAAAATAAATCACACTAAAAAATACCTAAGACTGAGTTAGGTTCCATTCATAAAGAAGGCAAAATGCAAACTACGAAGTTACAAAAAAGTGGAAAAACAAAGAACAAAAACTACTCGGTTGGAATATATATCTAAAGATGTAAGTATTTCTACTGCAT
>JABUQX010035520.1:0-7500 GCA_015478945.1 Trachelipus rathkii | reverse complement strand
TGTTCATTTACCTCTTGTTTTTTCCTACGTATGCACCTTTTAGTATTTCTTTTTTCCTCCTTATATAATTCCAAGCATCTTTCTTTTGAGACTTCATCATTTGCTTTTAGTACATTCAACCACGCTTCTTTTTTACCTTTAACCGCTTTTATCACCTCTTCATTCCACCATTCGCTGTTAACATTCTTACTTCCTACTTTAGCACATCCAAACACTTCCTTTGCACTACTAACAATTGCTTCCTTCATTTGCCCCCAGATTTGTTCAAAATCAACTTGTTCACATTCATCCGATTTACTAGCGAGCGCCAACTGCATCATCCGTTCCCTTCTCATCCAGCATATACCCTAAATATTTAAACTCAGACACTTGTTCCAGCTGCTCACTATCTAACATAACGTTCACACTGAGACTGTCCTCACTCACCAAACTATAAAACCTTACTCTTATCCACGTTAACTTTCAAGCCCCTCCTTTTACTCACCATGCCAAAATCTTCTCTACCAATCCTTCTCAAAACTCTCTTCAATCGCAACAAACAGAACCCAAATCTACCGCATATAATAGGTAGGGCACCTTTGTCCACTCATCTCCATTCTTCATCATTCTAACACCATTTCCTGCCATCCCCACCTCGAATTCTTTCATAACCCCATCCATATACAAATTGAATAACCAAGGAGACATAACACAACCCTGTCTCACTCCGCTATTAATCCTAAACCAATCACCATTGACACCATTTATTCTTACACACTCCTCACTATCGTCATACATACTTTGATTCCATTCAGAAGCCTACCACCAAACACCATATATCCACTAACACCTGCCATAAAACGCTTCCCTATTAACTCTATCATACGCCTGTTGCAAATCCATAAAACCTAAATACAATTTATTCTTCTTCTCCCTCATTTTCTCAATCATTTGTTTTCAATGCAAAAATTTTGATCTACACATCCCCTCTACCACTCTAACCGTACGCTTGTCTTCACCAATCAGTCCTTTCAGTCACTCGAACGCACTCTTCCGACCAAAATACCAGCATATACCTGTCCCTTACAACACTCAATAAACTATTCCCCTTTATAATTTCTTCAGTTCCCCTTTTCTCCCTTACCCTTTATATAAGGGTACTATTACCGCTCTCCTTCAATCCCCTTGGAACCTATACCCTCCATAAACGTATTATAGAAACTTCAAATCCAATCAATCACCATCTCGCCTCCGTTCTTGATCATTTCACAAGTAATTTCATCTATATCTGCTGATTTACCATTCATCACCTTTCTCACTCTATCCATTACCTCCTCCTTACTAATAACCTCATCCCCAAAATACCTATTCCTTCTTGCACCATCAAACCCACACACATTCACTATCACCTCGTCAGTTACTGTTTAATATTTTGCAAGATTTTCTTAAGTGTTCTTTCCACACTCCCCTCCATCCATTTCATCAGTTACAAAAGCACCATCCCTATTCATTATTCTAAGCAGATTCCCCTTATTCCCATTCTTAACCTTTCGCGCTTCCTTCCAGAAGAGCTTCCTATTCCCTTGTATGTTCCCATTCATCCTCCTTCCAAACTGTTCATTTACCTCTTGTTTTTTCCTACGTATGCACCTTTTAGTATTTCTTTTTTCCTCCTTATATAATTCCAAGCATCTTTCTTTTGAGACTTCATCATTTGCTTTTAGTACATTCAACCACGCTTCTTTTTTATCTTTAACGGCTTTCATCACCTCTTCATTCCACCATTCACTGCTAACATTCTTACTTCCTACTTTAGCACATCTAAACACTTCCTTTGCACTACTAACAATTGCTTCCTTCATTTGCCCCCAGATTTGTTCAAAATCAACTTGTTCACATTCATCCGATTTACTAGCGAGCGCCAAAACTGCATTCATGCCGTTCCCTTCTCATCAGCATATACTCCTAAATATTTTTAAACTTTTCAGACACTGTCCAGGCTGCTCACCTATCTAACACTAACTTTACCATGAGGACTGTCCTCACTCACAACCATAACCTTACTCTTATCCACGTTTACTTTCAAGCCCCTCCTTTTACACACCATGCCAAATCTCTCTACCAATCCTCTCAAACTCTCTTCAGATTCGCAACACAGAACCAAATCATCCGCATATAATAGGTAGGGCACCCTCCACTCATCTCCATTCTCCATCATTCTAACACCATTTCCTGCCATCCCCACCTCGAATTCTTTCATAACCCCATCCATATACAAATTGAATAACCAAGGAGACATAACACAACCCTGTCTCACTCCGCTATTAATACTAAACCAATCACTTTTGACACCTTTTATTCTTACACACTCCTCACTATCGTCATACATACTTTTGATTCCATTCAGAAGCCTACCACCAACACCATATATCACTAACACCTGCCATAGAGCTTCCCTATTAATCCTATCATACGCCTGTTGCAAATCCATAAAACCAAAATACAATTTATTCTTCTTCTCCCTCATTTTCTCAATCATTTGTTTCAATGTAAAGATTTGATCCACACATCCTCTACCACTCCTAAACGCACCTTGTTCTTCACCAATCAGTCCTTCAGTCACTCGACGCACTCTTTCGACCAAAATACCAGCATATACCTTCCCTACAACACTCAATAAACTTATTCCCCTATAATTTCTACAGTTCCCCTTTTCTCCCTTACCCTTATATAAGGGTACTATTACTGCTCTCCTCCAATCCCTTGGAACTATACCCTCCATAAACGCTTTATTATACAACTTCCAAATCCAATCAATCACCATCTCGCCTCCGTTCTTGATCATTTCACAAGTAATTTCATCTATATCTGCTGATTTACCATTCATCACCTTTCTCACTCTATCCATTACCTCCTCCTTACTAATAACCTCATCCCCAAAATACCTATTCCTTCTTGCACCATCAAACCCACACACATTCACTATCACCTCGTCATTACTGTTAATATTTTGCAGATTTTCGAAGTGTTCTTTCCACACTCCCCTCACATCCATTTCATCAGTTACAAAAGCACCATCCCTATTCATTATTCTAAGCAGATTCCCCTTATTCCCATTCTTAACCTTTCGCGCTTCTTTCCAGAAGAGCTTCCTATTCCCTTGTATGTTCCCATTCATCCTCCTTCCAAACTGTTCATTTACCTCTTGTTTTTTCCTACGTATGCACCTTTTAGTATTTCTTTTTTCCTCCTTATATAATTCCAAGCATCTTTCTTTTGAGACTTCATCATTTGCTTTTAGTACATTCAACCACGCTTCTTTTTTATCTTTAACGGCTTTCATCACCTCTTCATTCCACCATTCACTGCTAACATTCTTACTTCCTACTTTAGCACATCTAAACACTTCCTTTGCACTACTAACAATTGCTTCCTTCATTTGCCCCCAGATTTGTTCAAAATCAACTTGTTCACATTCATCCGATTTACTAGCGAGCGCCAACTGCATCATCCGTTCCCTTCTCATCCAGCATATACCCTAAATATTTAAACTCAGACACTTGTTCCAGCTGCTCACTATCTAACATAACTTCACACTGAGGACTGTCCTCACTCACAACTATAACCTTACTCTTATCCACGTTAACTTTCAAGCCCCTCCTTTTACTCACCATGCCAAATCTCTCTACCAATCCTCTCAAACTCTCTTCAGATTCGCAACACAGAACCAAATCTACCGCATATAATAGGTAGGGCACACGTCCAAACTTCATCTCCATTCTTCATCATTTTCTCTAACACCATTTTCTGCCATCCCACTCGAATTCTTTCATAACCCCATCCAGTATACAAATTGATAACCAAGGAGACATAACACAACCCGTCTCACTCCGCTTTAATCCTAAACGCAATCACCATTGACACCATTTATTCTTACACACTCCTCACTATCGTCATACATACTTTTGATTCCATTCAGAAGCCTACCACCAACACCATATATCACTAACACCTGCCATAAACCTTCCCTATTAACTCTACCATACGCCTGTTGCAAATCCATAAAACCTAAATACAATTTATTCTTCTTCTCCCTCATTTTCTCAATCATTTGTTTCAATGTAAAGATTTGATCCACACATCCTCTACCACTCCTAAACGTACCTTGTTCTTCACCAATCAGTCCTTCAGTCACTCGACTCACTCTTTCTACCAAAATACCAGCATGTACCTTCCCTACAACACTCAATAAACTTATTCCCCTATAATTTCTACAGTCCCCTTTTCTCCCTACCCTAGTGAGAGAGATACTTGAGTGTAGCGGCTGCGTGACCCTTCCAATTATAGGAAACTATACCTCCATAAACGCTTTATTATTGGAGAACTTTCAAGAATCGCATACAAACTTACCGCTCGGCAGAATAACTATAGTATATATCTCATCTCATATATCTGCTTTGATTTACACATTCATCACCTTTCTCCACTCTACATTACCTCCTCCTTAACTAATAACCTCATCCCCAAAACACCCTTATTCCTCTTGCACCATCAAAACCCACACACATTCACTATCACCTGTTCATTACTGCCAAAATGTTATGCAGATTTTTCGAAGTGTTCTTTCCACCTCCCCTCACATTCATTTCATCACCAGTTACAAAAGCACCATCCCTATTTCATTATCTAAGCAGATTTCCCCTTCATTCCCATTCTTTAACCTTTTGGCGCTTCCTCCAGAAGAGCTTCCTATTCCCCTGTATGTTCCCATTCATCCTCCTTCCAAAACTGTTCATTTACCTCTTGTTTTCTCCTACGTTTGCACCTTTTAGTATTTCTTTTTTCCTCCTTATATTTAATTCCAAGCATCTTCCTTTTGAGACTTCATCATTTGCTTTTAGTACATTCAACCACGCTTCTTTTTTATCTTTAACGGCTTTCATCACCTTCATTCCACCATTTCACTGCTAAACATTTCTTACTTTCTACTTTAGCACATCTAAACACTTCCTTTGCACTACTAACATATGCTTCCTTCATTTCCCCCAGATTGTGTTCAAAATCAACTTGTTCACATTTCATTCCGATTACGTAGCGAGCGCCAACTGTCATCATCCGTCCCTTCTCATCCAGATTTATACCCTAAAATATTTTAAAACTCAGACACTTGTTCAGCTGCTCATCATCTAACATAACTCCACACTGAGGACTGTCCTCACTCACAACTTATAACCTTACTCTTATCCACGTTTACTTTCAAGCCCTCTTTTACTCACCATGCCAAATCTCTCTTACCAAATCCTCTCAAACTCTCTTCAGATTCGCAACACAGAACCAAATCTACCGCATATAATAGGTAGGGCACCGTCCACTCATCTCCATTCTTCATCATTCTAACACCATTTCCTGCCATCCCCACCTCGAATTCTTTCATAACCCCATCCATATACAAATTGAATAACCAAGGAGACATAACACAACCCTGTCTCATTCCGCTATTAATCCTAAACCAATCACCATTGACACCATTTATTCTTACACACTCCTCAACTATCGTCATACTTACTTTTGTTTCCATTCAGAAGCCACCCCAACCCCATTATATCACTAACACCTGCCACCATAAACCTTCCCTATTAACTCTACCATACGCCTGTTGCAAATCCATAAAACCTAAATACAATTTATTCTTCTTCTCCCTCATTTTCTCAATCATTTGTTTCAATGTAAAGATTTGATCCACACATCCTCTACCACTCCTAAACTCACCTTGTTCTTCACCAATCAGTCCTTCAGTCACTCGACGCACTCTTTCGACCAAAATACCAGCATATACCTTCCCTACAACACTCAATAAACTTATTCCCCTATAATTTCTACAGTTCCCCTTTTCTCCCTTACCCTTATATAAGGGTACTATTACCGCTCTCCTCCTCCCTTGGAACTATACCCTCCATAAACGCTTTCTTACACACAACTTCCAAATCCATCCAATCACATCTCGCCTCGCTTCTTTGATTCATTTCAGCAAGTAATTTTAATCCATATTCTGCAAGATTTACCATTCTTCAAACTCTCACATCTACCATTACCTCCTCCTACTAATAACCTCATCCACAAAATACCTATTTCTTCTTCCATCCAAACCCACACACAATTCACTATCACCTTGTCATTACTGATTAATCTGTTATGCAGATTTCGAAGTGTTCTCTCCACACTCCCCTCACATCCATTTCATCAGTTACAAAAGCACCATTCCCTATTCATATTCTAGCAGATTCCCCTCTATTCTCATTCTAAAACCTTTTCGCGCTTCCTTTCCAGAAAAGCTTTCCTATTCCCTTGTATGTCCCCATTCATCCTCCGTTCAAACTGTTCATTTTACCTTCTTGTTGTTCTCCTACGTATCACCTTTTAAGTATTTCTTTTTTCCTCTTATTATAATTCCAAGCACTCTTTTGAAACTTCATCATTTGCTTTTAGTACTTCCAACAACGCTTCTTTTTTACCTTTAACGGCTTTCATCACCTCTTCATTCCACCATTCACTGTTAACATTCTTACTTCCTACTTTAGCACATCCACAGACTTCCTTTGCACTAATAACAATTGCTTCCATTCATTTGCCCCCAGATTTGTTCAAAATCAAACTTGTTCACATTCAACCGATTTACTAGCGAGCGCTCTTACATTCTTATCCTTATTGTTCTTGTTCACCTTAACTTCTCACTCTTAATTTTACCTACTTCCTTTCGTTTCACCTTCCTCTCCATCCAAGCACCCACTAACTTAATTTTACATAGAACAACATAATGATCCGATATTCCCATTCCTAAACCCCTCACTGATTTAACATCCAACACATACTTCAACATCTCCTTCTTCACCAACACAAAATTCAATCATCTTTTCACTTCGATACCATCTCTACCTACACCAACTCTAGTATACTTATGGATACTCTTGTGTTTAAAAAAGTATTACTTACACACACACATACCTCTCTCTTCACAGAAATCAATCACCTTCCTACCATTCTCATTTTCTCCCGCCACCCCAAAACCACCTGCTCTACCATCCCTTTTTTGATTACCTATCCAACCATTCAGGTCCCCCAACACTATCAATCATATATATATATAATATATATATAATATATATATATATATATATATATATATATATATATATATATATATATATATATATATATATATATAATATATGTATATATATATATATATATTATATATTATATATATATATATTATATATAATATATATTATATATATATATATATAATAATTATATATATATATATTTAGTTATATATATATTATATATATTAAATATATTATATATAACTTAGTAATATTATAGTTAATATAGTATATATTTATATATTAGTATATATATATTATATATATATAATATGATATTATATATATATAATAATAAAATATATATATATATTATTATATATATATATATTTATATATTATAGTATAAATCTCTCTC
>JABUQX010035519.1:32500-73475 GCA_015478945.1 Trachelipus rathkii | reverse complement strand
CTCTTATGTTCTGATGACCCAGAGGCTAAGAATCATCCTCAAACTCGTTTAATATATTCACCTAAAACTACTTGTTTGATAATTTTCCCTCTGAAGGGTGGGAGTATGCCTTGCCTATGTAGATATAAACATCTATAACACGTCTCGAGAATCTCGACACTCCTAACTTCGATATGTTTTGTGGCTTAAAATTTTACTTCCTTCTATTACAATATTCTTATGCTCTGACTACTGTTCATACATAACAGAAACAGATTTTTGCATGCCTTTTGTTCTATTACTTTACTCAACTTTCTCAGCGAGACTGTTACTATCTTCTCATCCAAATACTTGGGGGATCCTCTATTTAGGGGATTTCAATGTTAAAAACAACACTGAATTGTTGGGTTCCTCTCGTACTGATTAGTGGGGAGGAAGCCCAATCATTCAGCATTCTTCACGATCTGGAGCAACTAATCTAAGACCCTACACACATTCCGGATCGTCCAACCGATTCTTGAACACACTTTGACCTATGTTTCACCACTAGTCCTTCTCTAAATAAATACACCACCTTCGCTCCTTATTGGTAAATCTGACCACAAATCCTTATATCACTTAATTTTAATACATTCTCTCTCTCCAACATCTTCATCCTGCCCTATGCGGTTTTTTCTGGACACTTTGATCGGGCCGATTGGGCGGCTTTTTGCGTGTCTTCTACGCTAACTATAAATTGGAGTGACTGCTTTGACTCTTAAGGCGCTTCAGATCTTCTGCCGATAAAGTGGGAAAACTGTAATTGTTAATTGGATGAGCATGTTCATTCCTTTTTCAGCTAAATTTTCTTTTTTCTCCTCATAATCCATTGTTCAATCGTGCTTGTTCCCTGGCATTCAGGCTAGAAGACAATGTTATCGGGTGTGGAAAAACTCTCGTTCTCACTACAACTCTTGCTAATTTTCATTCAGCTAGAAATTCGTTGCAGGATACGTGTCTTCGACGAACAAAGCGGGACTTTCATTGAGCGCGGACCTCCTTGGCTCTCCTACTGACAAAATCTCTCTCTGGCCTCTTGTCAAAAAACATCCTAACAAACTTCTGTAAATCTGTCTTCCTCCTCTTATTCGCTTCTGATGAGTTTGTGTTAATACTCCAACTGAAAAAAAGGCCAATCATCTCTTGGCCTCCTATTTTCTCTAATTCAACCCTGGACGATTCTGATATTCCTCTTCCTCCTCCTTCTCCTCTCAAGGTGTCCTTGCCTTAATGTCTAATTTCATTTATCGGGTGATTGAGCTCCTGAATCTCATGAACGTTAGGAGGCGGGTGGCCCGGATGCATTCCTCTCCGCAGTTTTGAGGGAAGTATGCTTCCGTTGCTGGACCCCAACCTCCTCGTTCAACTATATTCTCACTATGCCTCAATTCTAGCCACTCATTTCCCTCAAGTGGAATTGGAAGCGCGGCATATGTCCAACCTTATTCCAAAATGATGGCTGCTTCTGATCCTTCTAACTATCGCCCTATAGCTCTAAACTGTATTCTATCTAAGATCTGTTGAAACTATACTCTCAACTTCTCACATCTTAGTTCATCTGCATCCCATTTGCTTATTCTCTGACTTACAGTACAGCTTTCGTGCTCGAGATCTACTGGCGTAATACTTTCCTATTTAACATATTTATGGTTTTCCGCCCTTAGGAACTACGGAAAGACTTGTGTGGTGGCGCTTGACATATCCAAAGCATTTGACCGGGTATGGCACGCGTCACTGCTCTCCAAGCTCCCATCCTTTGGGTTTCCTTCTTCTCTTTGCTTACTTGTGTCTAGCTTTCTTTCAAATCGCTCAATGTCGGCTGTTGTTGATGTGGCGACTTCTTCTTTTTCTGGTTCAATAGTTGGTGTTCCCAGGGTTTCTGTTTTATCTACCTACTTTATTCCTTGCTTTTCATCAATGGATCTTCTCACCTGCACATCTAACTAACTCTATCCACTCATAGGTACGATGAATTGACCCTTCATTCTTCAACTCGTATCAATTCTGCTCCCTTTTTTACTTCAAGAATTGCCTTTCGTCTTAATCTTTCCGATTTTATTCTCGCTGATCTGGATAGAATTTCAGGGTTGTGTCGTCTCAAGCTTGTGAAATTTAATTCTTTAAAAAACCAACTTCTACAAATCTCTCTCTCCAAGACACTTAAACTTTTCTATCTTCTTTCGACGGATTCCTCGTCTTCTCCTGCTTGGACAATATATAAACATCTCCTTTGGTTCTTAACATAAACAAAAAGAATGTATTGAAAACCTCCAATCACAGTGGTTGCTAGGGCGGCGGCGGCCTCAAGGAAACTGAGAGTTCTGTTTATGGACTGCGAGACTTTTTTCCTCTTTCTCAGTAACTCCAACTATACAAGGGTCTCATCCGCCCTTGTATCGAGTACTGCTCTCATATCTGTGGGGGGCGGGGGCTCTGGTTTCAGCTGGCTTTTGGATAGGGTCGAGTCAAAGGACAAAAGACTTATAAACTGTCCTGTACTTTCTAGTTCACTGACCCTTTATATTTGCTGCTCGATACTTGTTGGTTGCTTTAATCCCTTTTCTATAAGGTTACTGTAGAGGCAAAGTGCTTCGAGGGAACTATCCACTCGCGCACCACCATCTTATACGCCCTCGTAGCACAAGGGATGCTGTGTCGGCACATGAGTTTTTAGTGTTGATATTAGTAACTCCAGATAGTTCGATGTTTTTCTTCTTCTTTTCTAAGAACTCTTATTTTTAAGCATTCTCTTCATCATCTGTGTTTCCTACCAAATTTAATTTCCCTCACTTGAAAGCTTGCGTCTGTGCTCATCTGCTAATTTGCGTTATGTGGGGATTGTAGGCGTTCAATACCCACTCCTTGAATAGGGTTCTGCGCATGAGTGAGTGAAGGTGACAACTGTAAAAAAAATAAATAATAGGTTTCTAATAAGTAATTCCTTAAGCTAGCTGATGAACCCCACAAAAATGGCACCTCCGACGGTGAACCACTTTCTAGAATGCATATAAAATAGCATAACCGAGGGACCTTGCCTCGGCTTGACAAAAAAAAAAAAAAAAAGATTCAGAGAAGTGGAAGCGCTATCTGCAACCCCTTGGCAACAGGCACTGATTATAGACGATGGTGGCTTTTTCTCTAGCAAATAACCTACTGTAAGATGAGGAATTTGGATATGTTAGACTTTTTTTTAAGTTCATGGCCGAAATTGCATATTGACATCTCATTCACCTCCAAAGGAATCACAAACCAGGGAACCTCATCGTAAAAAACTGAAGAGACAGTTCATCAAGGAGCAAAAGACAATTCAAATTTGCAGTCTGTGGAAAGAGGAGCATGACAGCTCTACGAAAACATTTGAGATTGCTGCCATACGAAGAGAATCTTCATGTGGCTGGCATGAAAATGCGGCCCAAGGTTTTCATTATTATCAGTGCTTGCAGGCAAATAGTTATCAGCACCTCCTCATCAGTCGAAAGAGAGCGTATTTATAGTATAGTATAGGTAGGAATGTAAACACCCCAAAAATGGAACAGTTTCTCCCAGATTACTAGGAAAGCTTTAAATGTTTTTGCCATCACAATTTTTGAATTTTTTGAATTTCAGTATTGATCATAAATGATATAATAAGAGGAGTATAATATTATGTCATGTTTGATAACAGCGTTTTTTTTATTTTATCTTTCGTTTGATATAATTGACTATTCTTTCATTAATTTTTATTTCTGTATATTGTAGCTAGTTAACCAGATAATCTTCTGTAAATTGTGATCATGTTAAAACATAAAAGCTAGTAGCTAAACTTTGTAATACTTACTGAAAAATGGAAATGGATATTTTTTAATATAAACACAAACATAAAAAAAGTTATTAATATTATATTTTGCAATTATTATTGTTTTAAACGTACTATTTTAATTTATAAAATCAAATATATATTATATACTTGGGCACAACCCAAATATGAAATATAAAATGAAAAAATATATTGTTTGTACAGGAATGCAATCTTGAGTTGCCCAGCAGTGCCAAATGTTCTATCTTATTACTGTGTTATTTTATTACATTAATTAAAGTATCGGTATCGCGTATATATAGGTATCTGGACACCTAAAAAAAATAGGAGATCATACAGGATATTATTAAAAACAGTTATCTGAAATTGGGGAAAAATAACTCTAATATTATAATATATATATATATTATATATATATATTTTATATATAATATATATATATATATATAATCATATATATAGTATAATATATATATATTAGTTTATATATATATATATAATATATATAATATATATATATATAATATATATATTTATTATGTATATATATATATATTATTATATATTATAATATATATATATATCTTATACACTTTGTTACTGGGACATAGGCAATCGTATCTATCCATACTTTATATATAATATTACAGGGTCATTTGGCTGTCCCCTTTACATAAACATATAGAATTATTTATCAGTCCCTTGAGGTACGCGATCTAAAAAAAGTTTTGGAGACGCTGCCCTCTTAGAGCACTAATAAAACTTTATTAAGTACTAAACTCTTAACTTTAATATTGTATACCTCTTTAAACATATTGTATTTACTGTATTTTTACTGATAATTACCCTAAAAGACTTTATGTATCGTCAAAATAAGTTATTTAAAAAAAAAAAAAAAAAAAAAAATTTTGGCATTTTTGGTTTTTTTTTTATAAAAAAAAACGTGTTTATTTCTCTTAAAAAAAAAAAAGAATGGTTTTTTTTATCCCCCATTTCACTATATATTAATATTATTACTATATATTGAGCTATATATATAATATATAATAAGTAATAGCTATCTTATATATATATATATATATATATAAAATACATAATTAAAATATAGCATATTTTTTTATATATAATAATATATTATATATATATATATATATAAACGATTTGACTCAAACATTGAACATGCAATTATCATGCACCTTTCTAGTCCGGATCCTAATAGTAACTACCTAGAGAAGTTGCACTTCTTGAAGAGGGCTAAAACCGTGAGGTGTGAACATTACATGAATAATAAAAGTAATTTAAATATTAATTTACCTGCTAAATAAAAAGCGCATTATTAAAAAGGAAAGGAATATCGTTAAATGGTTGGGGGAAGCGAGAGGGAGAAGCGACAGCCAATAGGAAGGCTGGCAACTAACATCACTCGTTTCTGGATGAAACGCTGCTCAATAGAGCAGCTTGCTTATTTTAGAGTTGCCACGAAGAAAAATCATCTAGAGAAAATGAAGTAATATTCAGACAATCAAACCAAGTGGAACTGACAAATTAGAAAAAAGTTAAAATGCAGACGTAGAAGCCAGTAGTGAGGGAAAACAACATGAATGGAAAATACTATTGCGAAACTACTGTGGATAAAATATTTTGTAGCACCGATTATGGAACACGAAATAGGATGATGATCCACTGTTATGGTGGAAAGAAAGAAAAGCTCTTAATCCTGATTGCATCTTACCTAGGAATTACTAGGAAATATCTCTCTGCTCCCCCTTCAAGTGTATTTAGCGAGAAGAATGTTTTGCCAAGCAGGAAATATTTATACAAGTAAAAGGAATCGTCATTCTCCACCACTACTGATCAGCTCCTGTTTCTTTCATCATAATTAAGAGCATTGATTTAAAATATTAGAGAATGGTTACCTAAATAGGAATTGCATTAAGCATTTAACTTTTCCTTTCACTGACTTTGTGCTTTACAAAAAATTTATGTTCTCAAAAAAAAATTTCTACTGATACCCTATACAGTATCGATAACAGCTGTTATATTAATATATATATATATAAATTTTATATATATAATTTTTTTATTATTATATTTCATTATTATTTATATATTAATATATCTTTATTTATATATATATATATATATATATAGAATATAATAGAGTATATATACTATACGTATATAATATACTCAGAGCGTGGCTCGTCCTAATATATTGTAGTTGTCAAATCATGTTTGACTCAGGCTAACACACAAAATTGATACGGTAGCAGTAGGTGTTGTAATAATCAGGTAGAGGTATATAGTTAGGAAAAGGTTTAAGTTGTAGTAGGTATAATAGGATATTACTAGTATATGATATAAATATATAAATACATTATATACATTATATATATATATATTATTTATGAGGCTATATATATATACTATAGTATATAGTATAATATTATATATATATAATACAAAATATATATAGGGCGTGTGAGTGCGTGTGTGTTTCAAAGAAGAGAGCATTGATGACCGTTGTATGACCGTAAAAGCATTAACTAGAAAATTTAAAAAATTTTAACCAAATATTATATATAAAAAAAGTTTATGTAATTACTTTTACAATGTTATTTATCTTTTTGATTGAGCAAATTTATCAATCACTTTATTATTAGAATCTTGTTATGCCCATATAATAAAGTCTTTCTCGATCGAAAGAATTGCTAAGGCGGAAAGTCTTTTTGCCGTGCGACTCTCTTCTCACAGAAAAGTTTATATATATACAAATAAGGAAAAACAGCGGCTCTGTCTTTGGACGTTGTCATCGGAATGCTTATTAAAACTTTTAATAGTTTCACCACTTTACCTAAAAGTGGCTTCCAGTGATTTCTTGTAATGAAATCGAATAAAGCTATGGCTCCATATATAGAACGAAATTCTTCTAAGGCTATAAATTATAGATAGTTGTGTTTTAAGTTTCTTTGTCAATGAAAGTTTACACTTTACAGTTTCATTTACATTATTCTCAGGAAAGATGGAATCTTATAAGCTGCAGGAACATTCCGGCAGAAATAATTGTGGCAACTAATTAAATGTCTGAGATGTAAAGTCTATCTTTTATCTGACAAATAATTTGGGATTGAGAGGATTGATAGAGGGATTTGGAAGGGTGTGTAAAAAGGAGTGGTTTGAAAGTAAAACGTAGATAAAGAGCAAGGTTAATGGTTGGTGAGTGAAGGACAATCCTCGTGTGAGCTTATGTTGAGATGGTGAGCAACTTGCGAACAAGTGTCTGAGTTTAAATATTTTAGATGATATATTGTGGATGAAAAGGGAACAGATGATGAGGAGTGTAGTTAGGAAATTGTGAATGGTAGAAAGTAGATCGTGCTATTAAATCCCTTGGTGGATGTAAAAGACTAAGTCTTGAGTGCGCTTTGGTCTTGCATGAGGGTATGTTGTTACCCGTTGTTAAATGTACAGTAGGTGAAACTATGGTCTATGGCTATAAGAGGATATAATCTAAAGTTACTCAAATGTAGTTCGTATAGGGACAATTCTCAAGGGTGTGTTAGGTGTGAGACGAATTGATAAAATGAGGAATTGAACGTGTTGTGTGGGGTTGTGTGGTGTGAAGAAGGAGGTAAATTGAGAATAAACGAGCGTACATGAGATGGTTTGGTCGTGTGGAAGGGATGATAGTCGGTTCGTTAAACGGGTGTATAGTTGGTGAGTGTGTTGGAATCGACCGCTGGGAGACCGAAGAAAAAGTGGATTGAATCAATGTAAAGGAATGCCTGGACGAGAGGAATGTGAGTTTGGCAGAGGCTGAGAAGAAGTGCATAATAGGAGTGAATGCGGGACGGGGTTTTGTAAGGAAGTATGGTTGTGGTTTTTGTCCCAGGGGATAAACCCCCACATTGACGAGGATGCCACAGTGGGGGTCCGTCGCAGTCCCTTGAAGCCCTAGGGCTGGATTTTCTGACTGCGACAGGTTTTCACTTTAGGGATAAAAGGGGGGCAGTAATCCTGGGCTTTCTTTTCGACTTACGTTCATATTCTTTCTACTACTTTTCTTGTTTCCGGTGTATGTTACACAACTTACACCCAATCTTGGGTACAAGAGGATAATATATATAATATATATATATATATATATATATATATAATTATATTATATATATTATATATATAGATATATATAGTTATATATATAGCAAATGGCTCTTCTTATATATAGTATATATATATATATATAATATAATATAAATATATATATATACATTATATATATATATATATATATATATATATATATATTACTATATATTATATATACTATATTATATATATATATACTATTATATTATATAGTATATATATAGATATTAATAATATAGATATATATATATTCTGTCAGTGAAAGTTGAAAAACTTATTTGAATACATAAAACCACAAGAATGTTATATATAAAAAATTTAAAACCAAGTCATGTTTTTTGATTTATATTCATTTTATTTTTTCACAACTGAGTTGAGAGACAGGCCCTGCAACAAAGTTTTCCCTATTTTGGCTAATGTTAAATCTATTTAATACATTCGGCAAAGAAATTTCTTCAATAGCTCGATTGAGATACGTTTATGGAAAGTTGTCATTATAATGCAATGCGCATGGAATATCGACAGCCTTTATATATATACGGTTTATATAGTTTATATATCATATATAATATATATTAATTATATATGTATATATATTATATATTTATATATAATAAATTTATATATATATATATATATATATATATATATACCTATATAATATACGGTATTATATATATGATAACTGTGTAAGTTTTCGACACACACACTCTCACACATAAACAATAATCATCGTTGATATAGGAAAAATAAAAAGTGGTCGTATTGTCTAACAAACATGCACGAAGGCAGAGGTCGCCACTAGATATATAGTATATATATTATATATATATATATATAATATATATACTATATATTTATATATATATAATAATATATATATATATATATATATATATAATATTATATTATATATATATATATATATATATATATTATATTGTTATAAAAGAGAAACTTTATAGTGCTTAAAAAAAAATGGAATGTAATAGATAGACTACAGAATGAAGTTAGATAAATATAAGAAGTAGGTAAGAAAGAAAAAACTTACTAGAAATACTGAAAAAATAGAAATCTGCCCTTTTTCAAGAGTCCGTTGTGTTGCCATAACAGCTCTTCAAGAAACTACCATGGATTATTGTGCTGCTCTTTCTCTCTCTTATATCCTTCACAGAAGAATACTCCTCACAGATTTCATATGAAAAATTATAAAGGAAGAAAAAACGTTAATAAATTAAAGGTTAATAAATGCGACAAAAGAAGGAAAGTATTATTAATCTAAGTGTAAAATGAACCTCTATTAGGTTTTGGTGAAACTTCGAAGATAGCAGTGAGTCACTACTCCATAGGCTCATAAGTACTATCAAGTATTGAAGAGAACTGTAGATAATTGGTCAAGGAAACACCAATCATTTATCAGCATTTATAAAATAAAGAAAATTAATAGATAGTTTATGGCCCTATATAATTGTATAGAATATATTTATATTATATATTTATCTTTTTATTTGATCATTAGTGTGATATTTTTGTTATTGCTGCATATTAAATTTTTTTTTTTTTACTACTATATAATTGCACGATAAACTACATGGTGTGCTCTACGATAAACCGATACTTGTTGTACAAATAATTCGCAGGTAACGCTAACGTGTCGCACGATACGTACTTAGCTGAATAATCCATCGGTTATCTATCTGTTGAATGTGGGTAAAGAAGATAATTTTAATGCGACAAACAGCAAGATGTTTGAATAGCGACACGGAAAAAGTATATTCCAAATATGCGATAATATGTGGTAAAGCTTTTAATCGCGCGAAATAGCAATTATGTTTACTATGCGATTCATTATTATATGGATTATTATTATTATGTTTATTATTTATTATTTATTGTGTGCTTACTGGGATATTCAATAGTTTTAAAGCTTTGTTAATAATGCTAAAATATTTAAATATTGATTTATTATATGCTGATTAGTTAGCCGGATTATTATATTATATTGTGTGCACAAATTATGTATCTCAAATTTCGTGTGCCTTTATCAGTGTCAACATTTATACAGTATATTCGACGGAGAATAGTCTGATATTATTGCATGCGGACAATGGTAAGCTTTTAATGACAGTATAGCAACTTAATGTTGATAAACCCTTACTCATGGATGTTAATAAACCCTTACTCATGGATGTTAATATACCAATCTTACTTACAGTAAATTTATAAATTAATGTGCATGAAAAATTTAGCCGGTAGTTTAGTGGTCCTAAGATTCCTACAAGAAACACTTCAAAAAACGAAACTATTAAAATATTTACTATTCATATTAATACCACACATATCTCACATGAAAAATAGATAAGATTAAACGCGACTTACTATATCAGTTAGAAAGTTATCATAATGGTATCGAATTGAATGACACGTAGTGCTAAGTATATTATCCGCGATATATTTAGTTACAAAAAATCAAGTATCGCGATTTCGGTCGTAATGAAGTCACCAGGTAAGTTAATATATCCAACGATTTTTTTGGTAGTAATGAAATTATATCGGTATCGGAACTATACCTCAATTGTGACATTACCAGAATCGTAAAACTATTTCCAAATTAAAAGAGGTAAAAGTATTAGTGATATCAATATATATCTATACAAATTATATAGGGCCATAAACTATCTATTAAATTTTCTTTATTATATTAAATTGCTGATGAAATACTATATAGGCTCAAGTTTCCATGACCCATTTATCACACCAATTTATTTCTAATAATTATACTTATGAGTGGTAATATAAGTAGTATTCATCGTCTTGATGATTAACTAAAAAGAGTCAATTACACTTATGGTATAAAATATCTTATCTCTTCATTTTGTCCTATATTATATATTAAACCTTATTTATTATTGAATAATTTCAGAGTAACTACTTTTAAATATTTTTACATTATGAAATCTAGTGAGTAGTGATAATATCTATATCTGTGAAAGGATTAATAATGAATGATGAAGAAAGAGCAGCACAAAATCCATGTAGTTTCTTGAAGAGCTGTTATGGCAACACAACGGACTCTTGAAAAAGGGCAGCTTTCTATTTTTCAGTATTTCTAGTAAGTTTTCTTTCTAACCTACTTATTTATATATTTTCCTATTTATTTACATTTAATGTATTAATTTATTATACTTCTCTATTCTATTTTCAAACACGCTCTATAAAGTTTTTTTTATATCAATTGGTATCCCAATCTTCCTTATTCCTTTAATCCAATCCATTTTGCGATGGCTTTAAATTCTCCTCCGGCTTTGGACTTTCTATTTTCTTCTTTCTCCTTTTCCTTAGAGATGGGGAAAATCCATCTCATTTAAAGCCAATATTTTTCTCATCGATTGAATATTTTACGACGTACCACTTTCTAATTTCAAAAATTCTTTACTAAACCTACACCTACATACACGATTTGTGAACTTACACTCATACATTCAATTTCAAGTCAATTACCCTCCAATTCTCTAAGTTGTTACCTACAAGTAGGTTATATATATACAAAATTATTGTAGCCGACAAATATAAAAGATAACTATAAATCGCAGGACGAGGCGGAAATAATTACTGAGATCTCTAGATTGTAAAATAAATAAACCAACTCTCAGCGAACTGATTAGACAATCTAGAATATAAGCTCGATCGTCATTATATGTATACATCCTTCTTATTGCGTCTGCTGAGTTTCGGATATATATTTAGGTTGATTGAATACGGCGGTCAGCACACTCGATAGGCATCAGTGCCTACTACCTCTTTTACGACTCAGTTCTTCCTCCTCACTCTATATTATATAGGTGAGTAACTGAGTTACTGTGTCCTATAACATATATATATTATTGCCAGTGAAAGTATTGCAATAACAAGTCTTATATCTTGTGTTGAGAGTACATACAGGATAATATAATATGAGTGTATATCAACAGGCCTATTTTTCGAGTCGCTTATACCCATTTTCAGCCTTATCAGCGTTTCCATTTAATCAGTGGAAGTTATCAGCCATCTCATACTAATTCACTGTGACAAACCCACCTATAATTACACCGTCACACACAATAAAGTAACAAGAAAATAAGGGAAGTAACGTTCATTTTAAAATTCAGAGACCAGGGATGACGGGGAACGTAAGTGAATTAATAATTGTTAATTCTAAACATAAATTATAGCAAATTAAGAAATTAATTAATACTGATGACTATACTGGACAACTAGTACATATCACATAAAAATAAATATCAGTACCAATCAAATTATGACTAAAAATAAATCAGTACAATAAATTATACTATCCACTCTTTTAAAATCATGGTCATCCATATAATAGGGTAGTAGGTAGTAGGGTCCTACCATTTATAAATATAAAACTCCTACCTTATACCTTTATTTTTATTTTTACCTACAAATTTATATATTATTTATTTAATAAAAATAATATATATAACTACCTATACTTGTAAGTAAAATCAGGACTAATGAATAATCATCGATAATTTTAGATTCATGTCTTCAAGCCCGTTTTTGTGTAAATATATATAAATATATCGCAAAAAAGACAAAGCTGAGGAAAGATCAATTCATTTGTATACCGCTTGCTATACTCGACAGAATAAATGTCACTGCAGTGTAGAACGAATATGGTGCATATGTACAATATAAATAATCAGCTGTCCGAGAGATATATCAAGACATCTAAACGACACTCTATTATGACTTAATGATAACAAATAGTAAATGTCCAAATATGTGCCGGCCATAAGCGCATCTCCTGGGAAGAGTAGTTATTATGCCCACTCACAAGGTTAGCTAAAGAAATCTTCTAAAGATACATATAAAAAAATAGTGTTAAGTTCCTTAGACCTAGCATCTCGTCTCTAAGAGAGATCCCCACCAGGTGAACCAATCTTCAAATGAAGAGGGATTGAATGAAGTAAACGAGATGCATCAGGATATTAATAGAATTAACTGGATATTAAGACAGGGAACACACCTCTCAAAGTGCCTTGATAACATAGTTGACAAAAGTCAAACCTCTACCTGGTCTAAGTAAATATATGATATAACGCAGGATATTTGCAGAAAGCATAAAACCACATGCGAAGTACATATATAAGAAATTCAACTGTCGTACGAGTTCCATATATGGAGATGCCTATGTAGAAACGTATCTAAAACTCAAATAGTGGTACCTAACTAACACAGATAGATCTACGAAACTCGGGGAAATGGCAGAATTAGGTAACACAGGATAATATCGGCAAGAGATTCCTCTTCACATAACTATTATAGAGAGATTTTTTTTATATTATACGATCTCAAAGGATTGATCCTCAAAACTCTCTAAAT
This sequence comes from Trachelipus rathkii, assembly GCA_015478945.1. Lineage (NCBI taxonomy): Eukaryota > Metazoa > Arthropoda > Malacostraca > Isopoda > Trachelipodidae > Trachelipus > Trachelipus rathkii. The sequence goes on along the minus strand of JABUQX010035519.1, from coordinate 60,124 downwards.
TCAAATATTACGAACCCCAAAGATTCTCCAAATCCAAATTCTTTCGTTTTTCTTTTTTTTTTATTGGTGAGTTTGCTTTGTGTCTTTTGAGATTTATGTATCTCCTAGTGTGCTCTAGTGATTGCCTCACAACAGAAGTGATGGTTGATGCAGCTATAGGGGAAGTCGTCCATAAATGCCTAGATAAACTATAGTCCGCTCTATATAATATTTCTCTTTTATATCTTTTATCTGTCTCTCTCTTTCTTCAATGTTATAGACTTTAACAAGATAACGAAATCTGCGATTGATAATAATTATTTTAAAATTACTCATTTCATTATATATGTTTCTAAAGAGACTTCATCACTTAATTTTTATTTCTTATTTATCTATCTAGTCTATTAACTAGTAGAGAACACAGATTCTTGATATGCCCTACTCTTTCTATCTAAGAACAAAATCAGAAAAGACTAACCACAATTTAAACTAGACACACAGTCAAACACAAACATAAACACACATGACGATTCTAGAATAACACAGTATAAAACAACTCCAAGTGCACAATGAATAAAACAACCAAGGAAAATATGCAAAAATGTATGAATTATAGTGAAGTCTAGATATAATAATAAATTAAGTTTACAATCATGAGGATAAATAAAAAATTCCAATTAGAATATTTACAGAATGAATAACAATATAAATAGAGTTATAAAAAATACAAAGAGGAGTAATAATTAACCAACTTATCTCAGCATTATATAATCAGTAGAGGCGAAAACTGGGGCGATATTAACAAATCAGGAATCTTATGAACTGCTTCATAAAATAATGTTAATACTCTTCATTAAGGTTTATTATTACAATCAATAATAATTATATAATTTGAAATAGAGTTACGAGGACAGATATTGTATCTCTTATAAAATTTGATCATAATGAGATAGAGCAATCTGATACGTAATTTTAAGTATGAGAAGAACTGAATGGACGAACTATAATCAGGTAAGTAAAATTAGATCTTAAGTGAATCACTGCAAATTAGAAAAATATTTAAGTAAAGAAAGAGCATCAGAAGCATTCGAGAATGTAATATTTGAGATAAATAAATCTAATATTACGTAAGTTATATCATAAATCAATAGTAAATAAATAAATATTAAGTAACTTATGATATCTAATCACTAGTATTCGTAAAAATAGATCAGAAATTGTAAATATTATTAGAAAATGATTATGTTTATGTTCTGATTGTTAAACCTCCAGACCTTTCACCTAAACTTTTTAAGAAATGGAAGTGTGGTAAAAATATACTAGAAAATGGATATACAGATATGATATATCATGGAAAGAGATGCAGAAACCAAAATGACTAAGACACACACATACACACATCTATCACGACAAAACACACAATCGATACAATCAACAATCTGAGCACAACACATTCGAATAAAACTGAGCGAGAAAACTAACATTACAGCCACCAATTGTACACATATACATTATAGAACTCTAAATTTTTTAATATGTAGAATATAGAACTCTTCCGCAGTTAACATTTTATTAGTTTACTCAAGTGTTATCATATTCTTTGTATGCAAGGTAATTACTGTGATACTCTCATGATACCGCTCTCAAGTTGAATGGGAATCATCAGTGCGAAATTTATTCTGTATTTTAATGCATTTTTAAATTATTAGATTCTATACTATTTATTATTATTATCATTACAATTTTTATTATTATTAGCTATAATTATCTATATATATTATTTAATTATTATTATATATTTTATATTATTATTATTATTAATTATTATTATTATTATATATTGTTATTTTTATATTTATATCTCTTTTTGTTATGTGTATTTTATATTATTGTTATTATTATTTTTATTGTTGTTATTATTATTATTATTAATTATTATTATTTTATTATAGTTATTATTATTTATTTATGTTTTTTTTCTTTTACAGTTATTTCAGTATTCCTAATACACTTACCTATCTCCTATTTCGTGACGGCTTGTACATGTTTGAATAGAATCTGATGTATTGTATTATTAAAAAGCAGGTGCCGAAGGAATATAAGTAATAAATACTCACACAAAATATATTACTTCACATTACATTAAAGCGAGCACATCTCTAAATCCCAAAGCACTCAATTACAAAATAATATTATACCTCACACAGAAATTTATCTAATTAATTTACTCTGAACGCGGAAAAAAATAATCACTTATAGGTTTATTGGATTTATTGAATATCATCCACTATTCATTTACTTCTCCAAATAAGTTAATTACCACATTCAAGAGGATTTTTGAGATTTCTTCTAAATGTATGTATAAAGAGATGGTAGAATTGTGTTTTTGTTTACATTTTCTATAATTTAAGGCTTATAGTTTATTATTATGTTTTTAGAATCTAGTGACGTACGCACGAGTTCCAATGATGTCTCTCATAAGGTACACTCCACATAGCTTAACTGATATTATATTCTCTTAGACTACTGATAATATATAATCCGACATTCCCCTAAAGCTAATTAATCTGTGTGAGTAGAGAGTAATAATTTAATAATAAAATATGTGTAATAATAATAAAATATAATATAGATAATTAATTACATAACATTACTATCTTACACTTACACAAATCGAGACTAACCTACGTGAAATGACATGATGTGAATAAACACAATAAATATATCATTATTTTTATTTATATAGATTAATAATATTAAATAATAGTATATAAAATAAATTAAGTGAGTAAGTAATAATAATTAATAATTAGTTAAATTCTTTATAGTTTTAATATACATTAAGTTAGTCATAGTTGGAGATTGGATTCACATAGAATATTGTGAATCTGAGAATAGATTATCAATATAATATTGATGTGTCTGGTATTACAAAGTGAAGGAATGAAAATTATTCTACAATCCAAAGAGAGTTAGCACGTATACTCACGACACAGCAATAGTATGTCTTGTAGGATTCTTCTATTAAACCCTCAAAATGCTATCATCTATTCTCTCATTATATAGAGTCTATTATAGACTTCATTTTATTTATATTAGGTTTATAAAAATAATACCCATAAACAATTATTAAAGTTGTAAAATAAAACTAGTTCTTGATAAGGTTCAAAGTAACATATAACGTAACAGACCTTAATGTGTAGTTATAGTTTTTTGTGATTTTTACGTCTACTATATATATTATATATATAAATATAATCGGTACAGCTTTATAGTGAATTAATTAATTGTGCATGACGACAAAATCCCAGCCTATCCCAATCAGGCATGACTGCGAAAATATACTCTGGGTATTGGATAAGTTATATATAATTACCATATATTTGTATATATTAGAAATATGTGCTGATATATATAATAATACCAGTCATATTATTTAATATTATATAACTAGTAATAAGCTCTCACTGTTTAATATTAAAGTAATAGATCTCAACTAAAGAAAAAGTCTTGTCAGTTACTACATAACATAATAATGATATATTACAGTATACTCATTATCAAAAGAGTTATTTGTTTTAATCCGAAAGTCGAATAATAAAATAAATTAATTATCACAGCTATATACACGTCAATCAAAAAGGTATAATATAAAACTTAATTGACTATTACAGTCATAATATGCATTTAATAAGAGATAATCGTACCAATTGTCCGCATAGTTAAAAATATAATACGCATATACTAGCAATTATTAAAATAAATAATATAAAATTGCTATACATGAGCAATAAAAAGTGAGTAATAATAATAGATACATATTACATCCAAAATATACGTGATAAAATATTATATATCACGTATCATGCATTAAAACATCTCGATTTGATGTTCGCATTAAATTTCTTCTTACTCACATATATCTCTCGAAGTGATAATAATCGAGAATACTATGATTATAATCAGATCAGATAGTATCTGAGATATATATCAATGCTCAAATCAACGATATATAAGTGCATAATAATAATGTTAATCCAAGTGATAATAATTATTTAATGATACATAAACAAAGTTATACTAATAGATAATAATAATAATCGTTTTCGTTCAATAATAATAATAGGAATCCAAAGGTATTGTTACCGGCGATTATTGGTAGTAAAGATTTAGTATTCTTTATGTTATGTGAATGCACTATAAATTATACATTATTCTAAATTTATAAGCATTAATAACCAATAAAAAGTTATATAAACAGACCTTCCTCTTCTCTCATCATACTCTTTCACATAATATATATCTATCACTCATCTCACTCATTAGCTCTGGCCTCATTTACAAAATCTCATCTTCACTTAATTCTTTTCTCTCTCTCTCTCTTCTTCATTATCTCATCTTATCAATGCTCTCTCTGTCATCTCACTCATGTTTCTGCGTGTTTTCCTCTCTGCTCCTCACTTCTTCTTCATCCAACTCTCCCTCCCCTCCTCAATATTACTTTACTCTTACTTATGCACGTTGCGAGTGTAATATTATTCATTGTCAATGAGTATTAATACATTAAAAAGAGTCTCAATTATATATATTTACACCTTAGGTAAATACTTTCCATATATTTGTCCATTATATTTTATTTATAAATAAATACCTCATTTTTAATTTTTTTTTAATTTATATGTTTTTTTTATAACTATTTTATTATATTAATATTTATCATATGAAATACAATCTGTGAGGAGTATTCTTCTGTGAAGGAATATAATGAGAGAGGAAAGATGAAGCACTAATTATTCCATATGATAGTTCTTAAGAACTGTTATATGGCAACACAACGGTGACTCTTATAAAAAAGGTTCAGATATTCTATTGATTATCTCCTATACTTAAACTACATAGTGATAAGTTTTCTATTTTTTATAATACATATACTTTACTTATTAATATTTTCTTTTATCATTTATGTATTAAATATATTATATTATAACATTCCATATTTGTACATTCATTTATTTTATAAAATTACTATATATATATATAATATATATAAGTATATAATAATTATATTATAATATATTATTATATATATATATATTATATAATATTATTATATTATATATATATATATATATAATATAATATATAATAGATATATATATATTATATATATTATATTAATATATATTATAATATACGTATTTTATTTTTGTGTAGATATATGATAGTACATTTATATATTTTTTATCTATTATATATTATCCCAATATATATATTAATTAATAATTATATATTATATTAATATATATATATATATATTTTAGAGGAATAACCCTCACAGATAGAGCGTTCAATCGTTTACAACGTGACGGGTCTAAATCAAAAACCGTTGCAATAGTACAGTATTCTCTAAAATATTCAAATAAAGACGACGATTGAGGGGGGAGTAGAGAATATAAATGGAGTAGTTTAAGAAATTTGATGTGTAGGATTCTCCTGTTATTGTACTATATAGGGTATGATTATTTAAGTGGGTTTGGGAGTAGGGAAGTATATGTGTATGAGATGGGTCTGGAGGAAGATTTGTGCACAGCCATGTGGGAGTCATGCGGGCGGTACAGTGTGAGCAACGAGGAGGGGTTCCCTAGTCGAGGCCAACTAGTATAGATGAAGAGTTAATAGCCTATATAAATTTGATTACCGTATTTTCTGAAACTTCAGTATAAATTAGATGTGAGTGAAGGTAATAGTATATTATAATATTTCTGTTTGGGAGAAGAAATAGGTCAAAATAGGGGTCAGATCTGGAGTCAGGGGATGAGTGAGGTGTGGAGAATAGTAATGGATATGTGGGGGGGTAGAGATTAGTAGTTTTAAGAGGGCGGAAAGCCACACCAATATTATTTGATCTTTATGTGTTTTTTGTCTGGAGTGAACGTAATTGGTTTGTAGTGTATCGAGTGTATTCTAACATTATCAGCGCCAAACAATATACAAGAATGGTAAACAGTATTAACTCATTCGAGGTAAACAGAGATATATACGAGTATAATTTTATAATCTAGCGCCATAAGTGATATAAGTACCAATATCTCGCCTTATCGTTAGAGTCAAAACCATTCCAAAATTTAATACAGCATTCCTATTTTGTTAAGCTGAAGTAGAAGCTTACTAAATATTAAATCAAAGTGATAGTAGCAATAGTAACTTTCTTCTTAATTTTCTTGTTATGACCCCCTCTGGTCACCAGTCCGTGTTCTACTATGAAGAATTTATGTATAACAGATAACAAGCTTAATATTAAATATTCTAATAATAATAATATTAATTTAATTATTTGATTAAATATTATAGAATAAATATTGTTCAATATGTACTCTTACATCTAGAGAGTGATATATAGACATTAATATACTCATACACTTTATCTATAACTTAGATAAAAACAATATATATATTCATAAACTAACCTATACTAGACTCTCATCATACATTAACTTACATTAAGATCATATACAAAAACTCATCAAGTAAATTTCATAATTGTGTAAATATTATCACCCCTCTGATTAATGTTTCTGATTGATGAATTGCTGAATATTTTGAATGTATGACAGACTAAGGATGAGATATATGACAAGCTACTGCAAGTACATGAGATAATACTAGAGGATAGCGTAATGTCTAATAAATAAGAGGGGCAACGCAAAGACTATAAGAGATTGAGACAGAAATATACTCTTCTTAATGTACTAGGAAAAGGCCGAAGACAAAATCTAAACATAGGCAAATTATACAGAGTATTATTACTTATTACATTACCTTGCTTTCGTGTATTAATACTCATAAAACATTGACGATCTAATATTATGACCAGCATCTTATTAGCTTCTATTATTGCTTCCAAACACTGATAATTAGTTTCAGATTGCTGCTTATACTGTATTCTTTATATCAATTACACCATATATATCTTATATTTTTCTATAGGTTACCACAGTTCAAAAGCATTACAATCCCCTAATTCAACTCTCACCTCATAGTATAAAACTTTTATTTGAGAAACCTTGGTGAAATATTATTAAAACTATTTATTTACTATAAAATTATCATTTGTCACACTTATCTGGCCCTCAACCAATAAGTTTATCAAAGTATTCATTTTTGAATCTTATACTCCTCTCACTTTTCTATACTTACTCTAGATATAGGTGTACCCTTTGGTATGCATTCTCTGCAAACTTAGGAAACCTTTATGCATTTTTAAAGTCTCAATTAGGTCTAATATATAACAAGCTATGTTATATAAAATAGCATATGAGGGAACAATAGATTCACCAACCCCAAGCTTCAGCTTAAGCTCTTGTGAGGACACGATCTTCTACTACACTATTTATCCTATGTATAACTTATATGCATTAGTTGTACACCACTAGTTATCTCTATTCACACAACTACACTTCTTTAATCCAACACATTTGAAACCACTTGACCTATGTTTCACCACTAGTCTTACTCTACTATAAATACACCTTTTCGCTCCTTATATGGTAAATTACTATGACCAACAACCTTATATAATCTTATACTTAATTTTCTCAAATACTTTTCTCTCATATCCCATACCAGCTATCATCCTGCCTATATGCTCGAGTTTTATTCTGGCACTTTTGATCGGGTATATGTATTGGGTATATAGGCTAACTTGCTGATTTACTAATTTCTATTCACTCTCTCACTCTCGTCAACTTTTAATTGTAAGAATATGAGGTAATCAGAAATGCTTGGGGACTCGTCATGACGCATGTCTCGCTTGTTCTCGTCTACGTCCACGTTGCGGTGAGTTCGGTGCTCAATTCTGTGATACTGTGGTATGAGCATGGTATTTTCATTCTCTCTATTCTGATTCATAAATCTTTTCTTACTCTCTCAAAATCTCATGGTATCGTTCGAGTTCATTGTTCTCTGGCCATTCAGCTAGAGACAGCGCTTATCATCGTAGATGGAAAAATTCTCGTTACTTCCTTAATCAATCTCTCGACTTTATAATTATTCAACTTTCAGCTAGAAATCGTTTGCAGGATACTCTATCTTATTAATCTGTGTGCTCTAAATGTGCAGGATCTATTTTTCACTTATCTAAATCGTATAACCTGTCTTCTCAAGAAGTAACTTCCTATGAATTAGATTACTTATAATATATCCTACTAACTCATAATCTTTCTGGCTTCTTTCCTCTAAAAATACTAATCTTTCTTAACAATTTCTGTTAAATCATTCTTTTTAGCCCCTCTTTATATCTCACGATCTGATGGCTCTGTTTGTTAACTATCTCCAAACTTAAAAAGCCACTCTTCGTCACTCCTATTTCCCTACTCAATCCTTGGACTAGATATATATAGCATATCCTCCTACATTCTTGCATCGGTAGTCCATCACAGGCGAACACTATGTCATTTACCTGGATAGCTGCCACCTTGCAGTACGCGGGTCTGAGGTGTATCATCGCCGGCGGCCAGGGATTGGGGCTAGCATGGATATGGCATTCCTCCTCCTGAGTTTTTTAGATATGGATATATGTAGCTTACTGTTTGCATGACCTACTCGTACCCCTCGTTCAACATAATTCTACTTAATGTCTACAATACTATATTAAGTACGTGCTAGTATAATAATAATACTTAAATTAATCTCACCCCTAATCACCCTCGTTATAACTTAATATATCTCATATGTTGTCTCTAATATCATAAGGCTTACAATTACTAATTTAACTTTATACTACAATCTCAATTACTTATAATAACTCTAAATTACTAAATTCTCTAGTTAATCTTCTGTGTTCCCTGCTGGAATTTTAAATCATCTATCACACTCATTTAAAGCTCACTGCGTCATTTCTCATCTGCGTAATATTTAGCGTTGCATAGGCATGTGGTTTGTGTAGGTGAATAGCTCTGTGTTGGGTGTGTGGTGTGCAACACCCCCTCCCTGAATAGGGCTCTGCCTCGTGCTCGATGTCTGGTTGTGTGGTTGACTAACATAAGATGTAGGAGAATAAAGAAACGATCATTACGCACTCTCCTCACTCTCTCTAATACTCCAACAAAATATACTTGAGCAATTAGAATATATAACTTCTTTCATCCTGTCCTTTTATGGAGAGTTTGAAGAGAAAACCTTTATACAAACAAGATTACTTATAAATATCATTAACTCTATTACTAATATAATACTTAACTACTAACTTAACTACTACTATCTACATACTTAACTTATAACTACTTTACTACTTATACTATACTACTGCCTAACTTAATAATATATCATATAACTTTAACTTATACTAACTACTACTTAATAATAATAATAATAATATTATAATTATATATATATAATATAATAATATAATAATACATATTAATTATATAATTAATAATAATATAAATATATTAGAAGATAGAGAGATATGAGAGATAGAGTAATGATGAAATCAGAATGAAGATAAGAAGTGAGAGATATAAGATGAATAGAAAAGAGACGAAATAGATGAGTATGTTGACTGTTGACGATTTTATGAGAAAAGTACGAGAGAGGACAGAATGTTTGCTCACACGTACTTTGTGAGCCTTGTGTTTGATTGGACTGTGTAGATCGTGAGATTGAACGAGAAGTGACTGATTGATAAAGGAAATTTCCGAGGGATGAGAGGGATGATATTAATTATTATGTAGAATGTAATTATTGTTCTCTATGAGATAGATTGAGATATTATTAGAAAAGTAATCGGAATTTGATGAGGAAAATAATGAGATTGAAAGAGAAACCGAAATATATGATTTTATTTTTTTAAAATTAAGTATTTCATCTATAAAGCTTGTGAAATTTAATAAATTAAAAATTCGAGTTGATCTAAAAATATATATTTGGCGTGTTGTTTATTTTAATAAAAGTCATGTGAGTTAAGAATATTAAATTTTCATAATATAATATAATATTTAATATAATTAATTATATAATATATTAATATAATTAATATATATTTAATTATTTATTTTATATTTAGTTCAAGATTTTTTTTATCTCATTTTATTTTTTGTTAGATCGAAAGAAAGGAAATAAATACTCATTCATAGATCATAGGAAATCTGTAGTAATACTTTTTTCTAATATTCTGTAATATCTTATGTCTGCTATAATTTCATTATATTTTTTAGTAATATCCGATATAATTTATATTTCATATAAGTTATAGTTTTATACATATTGAACTTTATTATTTGAGTGTTAAAATTTAATAATAAAGATTATGTTGAAATTTATTATTATTATATTTATATTCTCATTGATGATTTACTTTATAATAATTTTATATGTAATTTTAATTATATCTGTGCAACCACTTTCTTTTTACAATATTGATACGGTATATTTCAGAAGTGCCTAAGTTATGAACAGATCATTTTAAAGTACTTATGCTTTAATAGTATACGAAAACAAAGTGTCACGCATCAAAGTAGTTCTTCAGCGACTGATCTTATATATGGAAGACAAGTGTCATTAGTGGGGTATGGTTCGACTGAGTACAATTTGGGAGCTGCTCCAACCTTGTTAGATTGTTGAACAATTAGGAAAATAACATTAATATATGTACAAGCTGAATTAATATTATATGACAATCGAGAGCACACACACCATTGATCCTACAAAAAATTTAACATGAATGTACTACTGGGCATGTTATTATATATATATATTTAATAATTAATTCTAATTGGACTGAATCTAGTGTTTTCAAGCTGATAGATTACAGATCAATCTATATAATATATATATATATTATTATATTATATATATATAATATATATATATATATTATATTATAATATATATATATTAATATATATTAATATATATATATATATATATATATATATAATATATATATTAATTATATTAATAATTATATATATAATATACCAATGATAATCCTTGCATCGGTCTCCTTTAAAAATAAAATTGATAAATAGAAAAAAAATTTTATTTTGTTTACTCTTCATGATTGTTGTATGCTTGGAGGTTTTATAGATACTGAGACGCTGCGCATAACTGATTATATATTAATAATATATATATTATATATATAATTATTATATATATTAATATTATATATAGATATATATTAGAATTAATATATTAAATAATATACTAATATTATTAATAATAATTAATAATATACTATATATATATATATATATATATATATTAAATATATTATATATATATATTATACTATAAATTTATTCATATAACAATTTTAATAGTTAATAATAAAATATAATAAATAAAATATATAAGACGATATTATATAATATATAATTATATATATTATATATTATATTGTTGTCAAAATGTGAAGTCATTTGTGTCACATAGGCATTATAATTTAAAAATTATCGTTACTAAAAGCTCCTCATATTTTATGACATATATATATATTATATAATATAGTGAAGTTTACATATATGAGTGTGGTGTTAGAATTAACTTCAAATAAAACATCCTCACATATCACTCTAAGAGAATTTAAGAAAGACTATATTATCCATAATTTTTGAGGTTTATTTTGTCTGAAATGGCATGTAGTTTAAAAGTTCTTTTACCAATTTCATTACCACTTAGTTTCTAGCATAAATTAATAATGCACACTAAATATAACAAAGACAAAGAATTGTAATCAAGTGTTGTAATTGTTTGTTTAGGGGTAAGCTCCAATTTTGTGAACTATGATGACATAACCTATTAGTTGCTTATATTAATATATCACCACTAATTACTGGTCACATATATTTAGTAATATCTCACTAGTTATTTTTTTTTCTTTTTAAGTGGTTATATTATTGCCAATTAACGGTGATAACCAAGTATTAATAATATATCAGATAGAGATATTCAGTATATTATTTATGGAGGCTTATTAACTGGTGTATTTGACTGTAATGTCATTATACCACCGCCTTTCACACACATAAATATATTTAGAGATGAATCTTTTTTTACACTTTTTGTATGAATCAGGACAGGAAATATAAATTATTTTATACTTGAATTAAGAAGAGTACACACATACTATTCACCTTATACAGATAATTATAATGATTTATATCTGTTTAGCTCACATTTCAGAGATACTACCTTAAGTCTCCACTCAGGTCAATATATCTCTCGTATGGCTGGAGACACGCGTGATGATAGTTTGACCATACTCCACATGGCTCGTGAAAGACCTCGAAGTAATCTATTAATAATAAGAGGTATTATAATCACTGGAATAATAATTAATAATGTGATTTCAGCAAATTAAATAAATATTAAATATAATTAATAATAAATACATTAAAATTACTAAGGAATAATATAGATTATAAAAATAAGAAAAAAATTAAATATTAATAATATATAATAATTAATAATTAATTTAATTAATAATATAATAATAATAATATATAATAATTAAATAATATAATAATAATTTATAATATAATAAATTAATAATAAAAAAATTAATAATATATATATAATTATCTAAAAATTTTCATTAATATTTAAAAGTTAACTAATATTATTTTTAATAAATTTATTTTTATAATATTTTTATATCATATCAATATTTATATTACTATTCCATTTTGCACCCAAGAACTGAGAAGTCAATGGTAAAGTAGTGCAGTTTATCATTTGAGGGAGATCAAAAAAAAAAAGGTGTAAAGTATGACATATAGTATGACAAACTGTTTGGATGAATATAGCACCACTCAGCAACTTTTAATAACACGTCACTCCACCTCTTTTTGTAGCTCATTACATTTTAGCTGTACAAAACTCGGATCTTCAGACTCATTAAATCACACCTGAGGAACCCAGTTCATGGAACGCGACGGACCATCTTACTACTATCTTGTAAAATCGTCACTTGTAATGAGGTATTATCCCATTATGCCAACTAATAAAATAAGATTGCGGCCAACAAAGCTACAAATACCAACCCCCATACAAAATACCCAACTCGCCAATTCACTTACTCTATTATGCAACTACATTAATATCTCATACTACGCACTTCTGCCAAACTCACATTATACTCTCTCTTCAGAATAATATCGTATCAATTCGATCATCAAAATTCAACTACTTTTCTCATTATTAGTCTTCCCTCAGAAATCAAGTTCGAGTTACTCAAAATCACATCATTGACCCTACAATTATACATCGCTTAAATGCATAAACCGACTATCATGCATCTCTATATGCTCCTAACATATGAATAACAATATCATCATATAATTACTTTCATTTATTATTCATTCATATTACCCCTTCTTCAACACACACTACATCACATTAAATAAGATTTCATCCTCAATTTTAATCAAATTATACTTATCTCTTCACCAAAGCATTAATGAGATCCACATCTAAGATATTGGCTCTTTGATAAATAATAATTCATAGACAATATATAATGGAAGATATAGAAGAAATAACACGAGTAATCAGAAGTCGATTTAATAAACATTACGCTTAATTTACTCTAAGTTTCACTATTAATCTATAGGGTACTAAGTGGTACTGGTAAATATCAAGTGTGAGTCATAAAGATCATCATAATCCTCAATATTTATTATATATAACTACTGATTCAATCGCACTCACACTCAGGTGAATTCACTCTCAAGATGCATAAACATACTCGTAAGTTCATTCGCATACAAATATTACTTATACTATCCTGTTGACTCTAAATTATTTATTATATAAAATTATATTATTTATATATTTGACAAAGAGATGGTTACCAATAATATCGATCAAGATTAATACTTATAAGACAGGTAATTTATGGAGTTAATTTATCATCATATATTAGAACTTGCATAAAAACTAAAGCTTACTTTCCAATTCATTATTTAGCTGTTATTGTTATATTGTACTTTTTGTATATCGTTTTTTGAAAGGGTTATATTATTTTTTATTTTATATATAATATAATGTTTAATTATACAATAATTTTTAAATAAGAATTATTATTCATTTCTCGTCGATAGAAACCGGATATTAAATTTAGACCCTATCAGATAATGTTAGATATATATTATATATATATATATATATATATATATTAATATATATTAATATATATATATAATATATATATATAATATATATATATTATATATATATATTAATATTATATATATATATATATAATTATTTATATATATATATATATATATAATATATATATATTTATATATATATATATATATATATATATATAAAATATTATTATTTTGTTTATAGATTATATTTATATATATATATATATTTATATATATATATATATATATTAGAACATGTATTTGCTGGCAGATGGAAAAGATTATGCTTCAAATCCTAATTATTGATTACAAGTATAACTGATGATTTTGTGAGACTATCTTTCAAATATCTAAAATGTAGTGGAAAAGAACAATTACAATTAATCAGCCAAGAAGCCAATTTAAGGATAAGTCAGCCAAAGATTCAATTAGATAGATTATAGATTATATATTGATTAATCAATACACCCTTGAAAATAATAATTAAAAGTTAAATAAAATTTAACAAATACTTACAAATAATTAAAATCAAATTTGCTATCGTAAGAAACACTTTGCTTATTGGATCGTAAGCACTTTGGTTATCTGTTGAATTCCCTTTCTGCTCTTCAGAAGCAATTGGTTTAATATTCATAGTTTGAAAGTTTCCTGGTTTGTTTTTAGGGGATCTGCGCAGGCAAACTTCTCTTATTTTAACACTTGTAATTTTTCTTAAATTTGTTATTCCAAAAGCTCCATTATGATGTCCTTCATCAGTTTGTAATGGTGGAGTGCTAAAAAGTTTAATCAAGCCTTCTGATACATTTTTACTCATTGAAAGCCTCATAATTCCATTTCTGCCCCAATCTGACCAATAAACATTATCACTGTCAGAAGTTACTGCAAAAGGATAACAATTTTCAAAGCTTCCAATCATATTTTCTTGATTATTATGGAGATACTGCTGAACTATATTGCAAGAAGAATTTCTCTCATCATCACCAAAGGTTTCTGCCCAAAGAAGTTTATTGTTTTGAAAGTTGTAACTCAAACCCTGTGAATGGAGAATAACAAAATAATAGCAGATATGTATTATCTTTACCTACTCTTGCACATACTGCTTTCTCTTTATCATAATTTCACTATCAGTTTGTTCCAACTACATTATTCCGTAATATGTATTTACTTCTACTATTACCAGCTTATGCTTCGCACCATTTTACATTTTGTGCTTAACTTATTTGTATCATTTACTTAGATTTTACCGTCTTGATTTACCATTTCTTATATGGCCTAGTGTCTTAAGTACTCTGGATGTCTATCACACTTCTACTTCACTATCCTATACTTCCAATTAAGTTTTTAGCAACAAATGTAATTTGTGTCTTAATACTTTACAGTATTCAGTTCTACGAAATTTTGTTTATTTTCACTTTCTATTTCATCTTTATCCTAGATATTGACAATATATATAATTCTCTAGTCATGTCCAAGCAGTAATGCTGATAGTTAGTTACTCTCTATGATTATTATTTATTCTACTGCTTAGTTCTTGGCATTCGACACATTTCATTATTTAACAAGCGGGTTAGGCACTTATCAGTATAATTAGCAATATACTCACTTTATATAACTTCCTCTCTTTTGAGACATCGTATCCTTTCTGATTTATATTATCGAAATTATCTCCCCTTGATATAGTTTATATATACTTAGTTCTTTTGGTACATTCATACACTATATGTAGGTATACATATCCTCATTTTCACCCATCAGCTTATAACTACTTTCTTCTCTCCAGAACTTTGCGTGTGATCGACTGTATCACCTCTCACCATCTCGTCATCTTCATACGCACGATCTTTTTCATCAGACCACTTCGTGCTCTCTACATCGATGTTTCTATGAAATTTATCATTCAATGGGCATTGAATAACTTACTTAGTGGCTGTGTATAATTCAGACATATATCATCTTCTTCTCCTGTAACTTTACTTTCATCCTTAGCTGAACACGGAACTCTTTTTCATCGTACTAACTGATTGGTGACTCAACTTGGTTGGTACTCGACAATTCTTTTTTTGAATGAATGTCTCGAGTATTGTGACCGTTGATAAGGTTTCTCACTCACAATTAATTTATAGTTTAATAAAATCCTCCCTCTTTTACTTTCAAACTGTTTACTCTTCCATCATTTTATTTGGTCAGTATTCTTCTTGTGACCTTCTTCAGCGTGCTCACGATGGGACCAGCATACACTTATATAATAGGTTATTACATGACGCCAGTCGTAACTATCTATACATTACGGGTCTCGACCATAGGTCGACTCTACATGCTAAGGTATGTATATAGGCCTGGAATGGAGGATATGCAGCCTCTGACATTATTCACCCTTTAAATAACTTTATTAATCAATTTTATATAAAAGCGACCTTTATAGCTCAGCAGTAACTGCTTATAGCGGTCGTGTATCATTATACCCCAAAAGTTATTAAAGGAGGTGTCAACGTTTATTCAGTTATATATCGCCGAGTTAGTAGTAAGCTCATCGTTTAACCGTTCCGTATCATTAATATTACAACCTCAACGTTATATATGTTGTCAACCAACATAACAACTTGTACTACAGGTACGATAATATCTAATTTCGTACGATCATTAATGACTGCAACCAGAATCACGGAGTGCTTTGGCACGGTATCCGTTGATCAGTGTGTTAATATTATATATAATATTAATATAAATATATATATACCCATAAGCTTACAGGCATTACTATACGACCACGTGAGTTTACTCATCCGTCTACTTCTGAACTCCAAATGGTCACGGCTGTTCGTATCTTCATTACGCTACTTTTGTTCAATATGTAGAAACTTTCTGTCCTATCATACAGCCGTGAAAATATGGAGGTGCTGACTAAATTACTATTTAGCGAGTATGATAGCCTCATCCTTTTAGACACTATTAAAGTATTAACTTGTTTGCCTCGACTGCTACCTTGACTGCTGCTACTACGATCAGTACAAATCATCGATTACGTCACGGTATATATATGAACGAGTTTCATGAAACTAAAATTATTATCGTATTATTATTATGTCAGGTGTTCCATGTTTATTCAGCTACTTTATATTGTCTGATGTGTGAAAAATCTGCGGCGGTAATTGCGAGAAATTTTCAGAACTTAATCGTAGTAGCTTTTGATCTATATTATTTTAGTTAATGTGTGCCTTTTTCAAACCGTAACCTGTGATTTCGTGGGCGTGACTATTGTTGTGAAATCTCAAACGATGTGCTTCCATGTATCCTTCAGAGCAAGTAAGTTATAATCTCCTCTGGTGCTTTCTTTTTCGACTCCCTTAGGTATAGGTTGCGAGTTCCTTTGGAACCCGTATTCAAATACTTGTCCACCGAAAAAAATTCAATAAGATCATCAGGTGTCAGGCTACATTCGCTGCTGTCAACCACTTATTCAGAGCTTCTATAATTCTCTGTAGATAAACTCTCGGATTATCATCTTCCGTCGGAGTTATAGAGTTTTATACTTTGTACAATACCCACTTTCCGTGAGCCGTACTCTCCAATAAAGCTTTGTTCAAAACCATCGTAGTTCTTTGTTCTCCAACAGCATCTTATTATAGACACTGACAGCTTTCCTGTTAGAAAACGCCCAATATTGTTCGCTCGCTTTTTCTGCAGGGATTCATTCTCCTCGCTTGTTTCTCAAACATTAGAAGATATTCTTCAATATCACATTTCTCTTCTGTCGAAAAAAGGAGTTTCAAGTTTTTGGATACTTACTAAGCATAGGAAGTACTAGGACTACTCTGAGCACTCTGAGATGCTACCACTGCGTCATGCTGACGTTGCTTTTCCTCAGCATCCAGCTTCATCTGAAGTATTCTTTCTTCTGCCTCTCTTGCATCTTTCTCTGCCTCTAGCTTAACTCTTCTTGAGCTTTCAAGCTTCATCTTGCTTTCTCTACTCGCCGTTCGCCTCAGTTAGCTTTCTCCTTTTCACCAATTTTTCGAGCTTAGCTTTCTCTCTTTCACCTTCGAGCTAGTTTCTCTCTTTTTCACCTTTCGTTGAAATATTGATACAGTCTTTTTTATTTTTTCTGTTTGTCTTGGGATTTCTTTCTACTCACATATATAAGCTCTGTAGCAAAGTCTTAAGGATTGTGCGTTCTACAGGTTTTGTCCAGTATCATTTCGAGGCTGTGCTGTTCTCGGTGTGGGGATTGTGTTCATTTGTTGTATCTCGATACCTTGCTAACCTTTTCTCCTTAAAAGTTTGCGGCAAACTCGTGTACTTATCGTCATTCTTGGAGGTCAGAAGAGAAGTCAGTCGAAAGACCTATGTTTTATCTTTAACGATATTCAAAAGTGATTCGGCAAATTTCTTTGCAGATTAAGGCATAGTTTTGCACATTTCATAACTCGGCATTCAGAGTAGAAGTTCGAGATATAATTGGCTTGACATTTTTATCTGAAGATTATAGATTTACTTCAAATATGTTTAAAACTTTACTTACAATATATTATTTATTATATTAATTATCTATCGGAACTTTTTTTTGGTAACTGTGGTACTTACTATTAATGCAGCATTACAAAATCATCAACAATCTACCGTATTTCTCTAAAATATTATTTAAATACATTTTGATTTTTTGTATGAATATATAGTTTTTATATAAATATATGGATAATTAAAATAAATAAACATATAATAATAACTTCTGAACCGCAAAATTATCTAATGTATATATAATATATATTAATATTTATTAATAATATAACTATATATATTATAACTGTTTATATTATATCTGCAATAAATTTAACAAAATTTTACGGGGTTAAATAGTAGTTTTCCCTACATGACTCTCAACAGTGAAGGAAATGTATTGAATTCTTCGAGGAACACTATTTGCTCCGACTCAATTATAACTTTTATGCAAATTTTAATGCCCACTGTGTCTTTGTTTTCTTACTCTTTTTATAAATAATACTTTCAGTTTTATACAGAAATTCGTACTATTTATATTTTACCTATTATATTTCTAGGTGCGTATCTTGGGTGGCCAAAGCAATATAATACGTCATCCCATGCCAAAGGTGTCCATACACGATATTGAGTAACACCATCCACACGAACCTTCACCGCGATTAACGTCCCATTTTGAGGAAACGCTCGTAAAAATACAGGACCCATTTGCAGAGCACATACAGGTGATACTATAGGAATACTCATACCAGTCTCTGTGTATCTTCTAATTATCTTCAAACCCACTGTTGCATAACTTGTATGTGTCCATTAGGTAATAACAGTATTTTGCTCATAATACTGTATTTGCACTAATAATACGGCCAGAAAAATTAAATCGAATTTACTTCATAGTATTAAGCACACAGCGTTACATTAAATCAGGTTGACATCTTTATCACTGTGTTAGACACGTCTTTGTTAATAAGTCATAATGAAGAAGATCGAGATTAGTCAGTTAATATTCTTGAAGATCGTGTAGTATACATATATATAATAATCTAATAGTACCGTAATAAAGTATTAAAGTTGGCAAACATTAGTAAGAACATTAGTTCTGGTACATGTTTCAACAAACGACTGTTACTTAAATAACTTTGAGTTAAATTATAATAATATCTAAATGTATATAATTACTATATCGCTAATTAATAGCTCAGAATAAAAAAAATAGGCGATAGTACTTTAATGACTGATGAAAATGTTTATAATATATAAGTTTCCGTGATATCTAAGTCTTATTTATTATCAAATAATTTATTTAACAGTGGTGGACATGAATTATATATTATTACTATTACTACTAACTATAAATCCCGGACAGTAGCTATTTACCCTAACTTAAACTTCATTCTCCCTATCTGGTAAAAAGTTATCATTATATAATTATTATGTCATAAAACTTAATCTCATCTTTACGTGATGCAATGTAAAACAAATCCAATGGTGCACAGGTGACCCCTACAAGGGGAACAGACTTTTTTACTACCACTAATTATATTTACGCAGATATTGAACTTTCAGTTGGATTTAATTATTATCATACATAATATCTTTCACTATTAAGTGAGGCTACCAGCCTGTCATATGTTTTGCATAGAACATATACTTATATACTTAAACTTACTCACTCACGACTTATTCTTGTATTTGAAGACTTCTTCAAGTAGTGGAGATTATAAACGGTTTATGATACCGAGTTTCTTTTTATCTTAATATGAAACAATATTAGATAAGTACTGTTTTCTTACAATATGAATGAACTCTAATATTTGGATGATCATATAATAATCTTCATATAGACCACTAAACAAAGTCATTTATTTAGACTTGAATCAATTAATACTATAATTTAGTAAATTGCTTAATATAATGATAAAGAGAACACGTTTTGGAATATTATGAAGGAAACCACTTTAGGGTGATAAATATTTAGAATAGTATTATTAATAAAAAAAAATAAAAATTAAATGAATAACGTACTAGAATACTTACATATTAGGTTTATTAACTTCCTAGAATATATTAATAATCATATTTTTAGTTAGATATCTGCATATACTATTACGTCACGCAATAACTATATAGAAACCTTCAGTTATACTTATTAAAATTATACATTATATATTATATATATATATTAATATATTATTATTATATATATATATATTATATATAAGTATATATATATATAATAATATATATATATATTAAATATATATTACTAATTACCTTTGTTTACTTATTATCACATATATTTATACTTTAACAACAACTACAAGTTTTTATATATCCATGAATCTATATACAGATATATTTCAAGCTATAGTATTAGATTATTAGTACATCACGCATATTAATTAATAACCAAACTAGTTAATACAGTATATATATCATTTAATATAATATATTATTTAATATAATATTAATATATACTGTATATATATATATATTAATATATATATATTAATATATATATATATATTATATATTATATTATTAATATATATATATATATATATATATATATTATATATATATATATATTATATATATATAATATTTATATTATAATATATTATATTAATATTATATATGAATAATATATACAACGGTAGGTTAATTATATATATAAAATAAATACAAATATTTATATGTACTACATTAAAAAAAATATAAATGAAATATCATAATCCTAATAAAATAAATTTTCAAATCAAATATTCATATAATTCTTTAGTATTTATAACATTTAATACATAGATATAATTGAAATTAGCTTACACTGTATCTAGAATTATATTGAAAGCTAAACTATGTTCATGATATATATATATATATATATGTAAACGTGGTGTTTAACTATATAAACTAAAATAAGATATTTTGATGCACCGAGATGTTATTACTAATAAACGTAATTTAAACTATTAACTGTTGTTATATAATTAAATAGATTTTGACAACTATTGAGTACTGTCGTAATTTTTATAGTGTGAAATTATGAAATAGCAATTAAACAGCTTGGACAGGATCTACTTATAGTTTATCTTCATAAGCATAGAGTTGCCATAGCTATAGTCATTGAGTAAATTAATTAATTTTCAAATAATATTAATATATGATATTATATTATGAACTATTTCATATTAAAAATATTGACAACTTTAAATTGTTAAATTCTTTTAGGTTTTATAAATTACCTTATAACGTTAAATAATATAATACAATATGTTTAATAATTAAAAAATAATACCCATTCAAATAATAAATATACTTTACTTTACTTATTTAGTGATCATTTTAATGGCAACACCTATGAATAGATAATTATTGCATTCAATTAGCAAACTGTGATCCACTCAATAGACGACAATCATTAAATAACGGTAAAGCAAAAATTATTTACTTACATATTATATAATATTCGAATATATTCTCAACTTAACATTTTAATCTTCATATACTTTAAATACTCATTATCTTTTTGTGTGTTGTTTTATACATTATAATCTAATTGTCTCACATATTTTCCTATCTTTTGGTGTGTGATTTTAATTTTATTAATACATTTTTGTTTTTTTTTTTTTTTATTTTATTTTTTCCTTTATTTTGTGACATTAAAAAATTAAATAATATAATAAATTATTTATAATATATAAATACAGTAATAAAACTACGTCACCTTTACACGTTTTTAAAACTTGCCTAAAAAGACACTAAAATAATAATTAAATACATCAGATCTAGACAGATGACTACAGGTCGACGTACCACTTCTTGAAGTGCGAAGGACAAATGAAGAGGTGTAAAAGATCTAAAATTTCTAAAATTTCTTATTTTAATATATAATTTTTCGTACAAATGAGTTTAACCGCTTAGCCATCCAATCATAATCCTTAAAATAATAAATATTAATGATGTATCCACTTATTATTAATTATTTTTAGTAGAGGAAGGTGATAATTTTCAGTATTATACAATATATACTTCCATAGCAGAAAACGAAAATTGGTATATTCTTATACAATACCGTGAAACTTATACTATTGTTTCGTATTTAGATCTCAATATTATATTCTTTACTAAAAACCTATAATAGTAAACATATACTACTAATGACAAATAGAGAGTTATTTGATCTGTGATACTCAATTATGTAGCGCTCCACACTATATAATATATTAAATAATATATTCCTAATACATCAATTTTCATATAATGCGCTCAAAGTAGGTTATTACCAAAATCTGCGGAACTCGGTAGTATTTTAAATATATAATTCGAATATAATAATAATAACATGAAGTCTCTTTAAATATAAATAATGAATTAAAGGTGAGATAGTATTAATTTAATTTATTAATTCTGTGATCATCTAATGTATTCGCTAAAATTGAAGGCCTTGTGCCAAGCGTTTGCGACCCGAAATACGGAATTATCCTCATTTAACGTAACTATTTGTGTCTATAATGTTTAGAGCGCGTCCGAAAAACTGTCACGAAGTGTTATATGATAATGAGCTGTCAGTTGTAAGCAACGTTTGTGAAAGCCATAGTAAATCCGGTGTGAAAATCCACCTGAATATACAAATTTATGTGCTTTGTGTGATTTGTAGTCATAGATTGACAAATGTACTCACCAAATCATTAAAGATAATAAACTCTATTTAATTTAGATTCACACTTCTTATTTGTAATGTAGCAGCTACTTTGAACACATATAGTATTAGCCTATATATTGCTTATCACAATACATGAAAAAGGTGGTAGTTGATGATGATGAGGATGATGATGATGATGATGATATATATATATATATATAATGACATACTTTACATTCAAAAATGGAAATTTATTTAGAATACATTTCATAAAAAATAATATCAAATACGTAGAAAAAGATATAAAGAAATAAAAAATATTGCAAGTTAATAAAATTGCAAAATAAGACTTGCAAGTAACTATATATAAAGCACAAGTACCTTAAATGATACCATAAGGCCTCAAGTATACTATTAAGTACAAGTAACAAGTAGCATGTGGTTTTACGTTAAACTGCAGTACAAGTAACTTTTAGTCACTTCACAAAAAATTTGATTACTTAAGTATACAGTAACCAGTACATATAAAGTACTTGTACTTGAACCCAATCCTTGATTATAATATATAATATATTATATATATTATACGTTATTATATATATATACTAATATTAATAATAATATATATATAATATTATGGCTACTACTTATGATCATTTAAAATGAATGTTACATTTTTATATCGAGTACCTTTCATATTTAGAGAAGCTAAGCATACTAAAGTGTAGCCAATGATAGCTACATCATCGTGTAATCTATCACATTAGCTAAATGGTGTTCTACCATACACTAATTATTAGAGTAAATCACCATTAGCCATCACAACGAACCCTTACACTATACGTCAGTATTAAACGTCCACTTCTGGAGAAACGTCAATTACTGGTAACATACAGGACCCATTCTGCAAGTGCTCCTCACAAGGGATTCCTGGTGAAAACCCTCGATTCGCATTGCCAACTGAAAGCATATATAGTTGTGATAGTTTTCGACATACTCGCTATATTTGCATACAATAAAAAGAGAATCTTAACTTGATACGCTGTTTTTAAAATTGTTGGCAATAGTCATTCTAATACGTGATAAATCCTGTTAAAGTTCAATATGAGAGAAGTATGAGTATTATAATATTATGACGGGTATATATATATATATATATAATATAATATTTATATATATTATAATATATATATATATATAATATATTATATATCTATATTATAATAATTATATATAATATATTAATATATTATATATATATAGTATATATATATCTTATAAGTATATATATATAATATTAATTATATTATATATATATTAGTGTGGTTCGAAAATAATCAAAATTAAGAAATGTATCATTCTGAACGTTCTAAGGTGTGACGTTTAGCGTAAAAATAGTCTCATTATATTTTAATAAATAATTTTTAATGAAAAGTAAAAAATATAACTATTTAATGTGAACCATATTGCGTCTAACAGTGAAAGTTTTATGCGCTTGTAGGTAATGGTTATGTCTTTTTTTATCTCTAGTTATTTAGAACTGATTATATATAGTTTTATTGTATAAATTTGTGTTAAAAATTTAATAGAGAAATATAGTTCATATAAATTTATTTAAATTTCTTATGTAGAATGTTACTCAATCCGTCTAAACAAGATCGTAGTAATACTACATCTTTTGGCTATTATATTTAGTGGAGTCAAATTAATCTAGATAAATCAATATAGTACTGTTAGTAATCAAAATTCTTTCATTTGAAGATTGACGATTCCTTAATTATATGATACTAAAATAATTATCGAGGGAACTTTTTTGGAGATGATACATATACATACAGATATACATATAAATTCAGTAAAGGAGGCTTCAAATATATATTATATATATTCTGAAATATAATGACTTCTGAGGATAGAGACTTGGCTCCCTGAAATCATAAATGACCAAACATTAATTATTGCCTCTACTAATAGTATTAAATAGCATATATGAACAATACAGATACTTATTTAAAAATTGATCTAAAGGAAATAAAGTTCACTAAAAATTAAAATATGAAAAAATAGGTTAAGTTCCTTTTCATCTTCTCTAATCTTATAAGATGATTTTACTTGATATATTTGATGATGACACGAAATATTCAGGAATCTAAATTGAGAAGATATAGTTTTTTTTTAAAGCCTAGAGTGAGGAAATAAGTTGGCGAGGTATATGTAGATAATATGTTGGATTAACATAAATTAATATATATATACTGTATAATAACTGAGTAATAACGAAGAAGAAGAAGAAGCAGACCTCACTGTATTCATTGACAAAAGATTTGACTCCTCGTGACGTTGTCATCAATCGCAGTAATTGCTAAAGAATTGTATCACTTATAAGTGTTGAATGGTGGTAGTATTACTTACTATTAAGTAGTAGAAAGCACCCAACCTCTGTGATAGTCCCAGTTAGTATCTCGAAACCATGTATAGAAGTTCAATAGGAACGTCATAAAATATAACCCTCTAGACTTAGCAATGTGCTTTTGGATGATACGAAAATTATAGTGATTCAGACTTGTTTAGCGTGATTTGTATTAGTTTAATGTAACAGCTACTTTTATATAATTAACTATAGCATAATATGCTAGCTTTGTGGAAAAAATAGTTGAATAAATATTATTAAATTGTATTTTACAGTACAAGAAGTACCATTAGCAGCGTGAAGGTCTTGATAGTTACGTTAAGCAATTGGCTGAGGATAATTAAACAAACATTTCCTGGTGGTTTACTGACATCTGTAAACTGGGATGGTAAGTTATTGTTGGATGTAACCGGAGAAGACAAGGTTGAACGTCTAGCGATCGTCGTACATGGTGGAGGGAAATCAAAGTTGCTGGGCGTTCCAAAACTTTTGAAGAGGAACCGGTGCAAATGTTGCAGAAGTTGTAGTACAGTGCCTAAAAGATTGGAATTTGGAAGATAGCATAGTAGGAATGTGCTTTGACACAACAGCAAACAATACCGGAACCAAAAGTGGGGCTTGTAGGATTATAGAAGAGAAGCCGAAAAGAAGTCTTCTGGCCTTTGCATGTTCAACATCATAGTTCACGAAATAGTATATTGCTGCTTCAACAAATGTTACTTGTAATTTCAATTCCAGGACAGAATTGACCTGTTGCAAAACGTTTACCGGAATTTTTGTAAAAAATTAATAAGAAAAGTATGAGATAGTTGAGTATTAGTGGAATTCATGACAAAAAATGTCTTAGTTTTTGTAGTGAAGCAGTTTAAAGAAAAAGTCACCCACCGGATGTTATAAAGAACTATTGGAGCTGTAACAGTTGTTTATTTATGTGGGAACCTTGAGAAACGGTTTTCTTTTTCGTTAAACTGGTTGCTCTCATCGAGCACGATGGAGGACGAGTCATTTAATTCATTGAATAGTCTTGTTTAGGTCACAGTTTAATATGAAGAGCAAGAAGCAGCTGCAATGACAAGATTTGCGAATTTGTTGTAAGGTTTTATGTTCCTAATTGGTTTTCAGCCCCATCAGCAGCTTCAGCCCCAAGAAATGACTTGAAGTACCTTCAAGAGCTGGAATGCTGTGACGATTATGAATTATCAGTAGTAGCTTGTAAAGCTCTCAAACGTCACTTGTGGTATGTAGGAGAACTTGCAGCTCTTGCATTTATGGATGATGAAGTACCAGTTGAAATGAAACGAAAGATGGTTGAAGCTCTGCATAAGCCAAGAAGAACAGGTGTAGATTAGCCAGATAAACGTTTTGTATTTAATGATGAAGATCAACTTCATAACAAAACACTTGCCGACTTTATAACAGAATGCAGTCATTTGTTCTTCAATAAATTACGTTTGGACTCCACTTTTCTCAAGGTTGACCCATTGGAATGAAACGAAAGAACGGACTATAAGAATGCACAGGAAGTTACCAAATCAATAAAGTCATCAACGACAATGCCGAAAGATCTACTAGGGCAAAACTATAATAATCACCCAAAACAAAAAACGAGGAGGAAATGCAATACATTCTTTTCCAGTTATAGAAAGACACAGGGAAAATTTTCCACAAAAAAAAGTGAAAAAAAGCTGAAAAAGAGTTATGAAAATAAGGAATAAGCATTAATAGTAATAAATTAAATAAATGAATTGAATAAGTTGTGGAGTAGGCCTCTTTGGGATACCACATTAAAAAACGCACCTGTTATAGCAACCTCAGGGGTGGTGTGGAAAAATATGTATTCCTCCAATATTTCAACAGCATTGTGTCACTATTAAATATTGCTCAAAAAGCGTAAAAAATTTAAAATACAATCTTTTGATATCATACCTCATAATTTGCAAAGT
>JABUQX010035519.1:25000-27500 GCA_015478945.1 Trachelipus rathkii | reverse complement strand
TTTTCTCATAACCTGGGATGAAGTTTCCCATAAGAAATAGTGGGAAATGAAATAATCCTTTCTTGACATCCAATATTACCTAAATTTTCATTTTAAACATGAATATAACTGCTTAAACAATAAAACAATATTAAAAGAAACATAATTGAAATAAATGGTAATTAAACTGAACTTTAACTTTATTAAGGACTCTTGTTGGAGTATAGAAGATGATGGATAGTGGAAGGAAGGGAGGAAGAAAGAGATTACTATTTGGAAGTGGAGTTGCCCTCCATAAAAACTTCAAGTAGCAAGTTTTCCTTAGGGGTTTATTCCCTTTCAGTTTTTTATCACAGGATTCCCTGGTTTGCTCCCTTATAAATCTGCTCAATGTGATTTTCCTTTGCCTTCTTTTCAAAAATGAGTCAAGGCATGATCATTAAACATCTTTATGACCCTGCCTGAAAGTTTAATGTCATATTGGTATTGTGGTGGTATTTCTCCACAAAACTCTGCACTTGCCTGCATATAGCACAGATTTCCATAATTTTTTAGGAAGAGATAGGTCTTCCCCAGTATCCTCCTCTTTTGAAGCCATTTCTCCTGCTGCTGCCTGTTGAAGATCCAGCAGGAGTTCATCAGTAATTAGCAGCTCCTCACTGTGATCCTCCACCAACTCCTCAACATCAGTGTCATTCACTTCCAGAAGCATGGAAATCCCCAGAAACAATATCCTCAACAATAGGCACTGGCTCCTGCTCAAAGCCTTCAAAATCCTTTCCTAAATAATATTCTGGACAGTTTCTCCGGGTAGAATTCAATGACCTAGAAGTTGCTCCCCCAGGCTTTGTCAGTTGAAGACATTGAAATGTGTTTTCCAAAACTCTGAGGGATAGCTCTGCATCATTAATCACTTCGAAACACCTTTAGAAGTCTTTGTGTAAAGTTTTTTAAAATTAGAGATGACTTGATGGTCTATTGGGCTGGATGAGAAGAGTCATGGTTGGAGGCAAGAACCTGATTGTTATGAAGCTAAACTCCTCCAAGATCTGGTCTTCCAAGCCTGGAGGATGAGAATTGGCCATTACCAGAAAGCACTGAAGTGGCAAGTTGTTTTGTTGTACTTTATTTACCCACTCAATAAAGAATTTCCTGGTTAAGTATGAGGCCTTAGCATTAGCCCTCCACACTACATTTGCTTTTTATTACATCACATTTTTAAGATGCTCTTGGATTTTCTGAGTGGTACAACCAGCAAAGGCTTCACTTTACAATCACCACTTGCATTTGCACTCAGCAAGGGGGTTAGCCTATCATTCATAGGCTTATGTCCCAGCATTGCTACCACCACCTTGATGATATAGATCCTTTCTTGTATTTTCTTCTAAAAGAGACCTAATTGATCTCAACTGAACACTTGCTAGGTGAGGAATCCCTCAGCTTTGACTAATTTACTGAATTCTTTCACATACCTGTCAGCTGCTTTATTGTCTGAACTGGCAGCAGCCTCCCTGTGCCTCACAACACTATGATTACTACTTCTCTTTCTAAATTTCTCAAACCAGCCTCTGCTGGCCTTAAACTCCACAGCTGATACCACACTTGTTAATGGTTGTTTTTTTATACAAAAGTCTGAATGTAACTGTCTTGCCTTTTCACAAATTTTTCCTTCTGTTTATTGTTTATCCATTTCAAAAACAATTTCTCCATCTCTTCTATCACTTGTATTCTCTAAAAACACATAATTAAATTTTATAATTTTCCTTTAGGATAAAATTCTTGGAAGTGTTTAAGTCATAGGAAATGAGGAAAGTAGAAGGAGTGTTCCAAACTTTGCCAGAGGTATGAATGCTCATAGTGGTTAGAATGATCATGTATGAATGATGATCACTATGACCACCATGATCATGTAAGAATGATCATAGTGGTTGTTATGTTGTTAGGTTTGGGGTCTGAGCTGCATTGAGAAAGGATGAAATTCTATAGATTGATGAGACGCATAAGCTCTCCTCAGGGTATGAGGCGTGCAATTAGACAGATCAAAAGACCAGTTTGTATAATGATAGTAAAAGGAGGATTGGAGAGTCAGTGAGAGTAAGAAAGTTAATAAGATGGAAAGCCCTAGACTCCACTTTTTCAAGAAGAGTTGGGTGAATGGAACAACCCCAAATATAGGATGCATACTCAAATCAAGGATGAATAATGCCCTATACAAAGCAAGCAATTGGGGAGGTATGATGAAATTCTAAAAACTCCTCAGAACACCTAACCTCTTAGAAGTTTGTGAAGTGAAAAATAATGTGATCATTTAAAATATATATATATATATATATATATATATATATATATATTATATATATATATATATATATATCATATATATATATATATATATATATATATATTATAATATTATATATATATATATATATATATATATATATATATATATATATATATATATATATATATAATATATATATAGTATATATATATATATATATTAATATATATATATATA
>JABUQX010035519.1:15000-22500 GCA_015478945.1 Trachelipus rathkii | reverse complement strand
TTTCCCTCAAAAATATAATTTCCTGCTTCTGAAATGAAAATAATTTCTCTGAATATTTGGAGGAGACTGGAAAGGAGAGTAACTTTTGGGCTGATAGTACTGATATGTTTTGCCAATTTAGCTTTGGCCATTTTTCCACATTAAGTATTCTTCTTTTCCCCAAATTAGACGAAATTGGATATCTCTCTTAAAATAACAAATTTCAATTTACTTTAAGATTCACCTTTTTGAAGGCACTAGAATTTTTTCTTTTTTTTTCTTTTTACCACTAACTGACATCGCTGTCACTCTCACTTTCTTCAAACTTATAAGAAACTAAAGTAACTTTGGCAAGTAAATTTTTTTATGCTCCTGATCGATTTCT
This sequence comes from Trachelipus rathkii, assembly GCA_015478945.1. Lineage (NCBI taxonomy): Eukaryota > Metazoa > Arthropoda > Malacostraca > Isopoda > Trachelipodidae > Trachelipus > Trachelipus rathkii. Next base: position 22,136 of record JABUQX010035519.1, on the reverse strand, counting down.
GAGGTAAGTCTTGGCAATAATAAGTTCATTGTAAATAATGCTCGTTTCTGAAAATGGATGGATGACTCATCGCTTGAACCTTCTTTTGGTACTGCTACTACTATGATCACTTTATACCTTCAATTATTTGCATACTTATCTTTAAGCATCCATTTCTCTACTCAATCTCTTATTTCATTGAAATAAAAAGTCAGATTTGTATGCTTGGGTCTCACTCTCAGTAACTTAATAACAATTATGCATTGTTTACTATATATGTCTATTGATCCTTTATCTTCTTCCTTTTTATTCATCAATCTAAAACTCTATGCTTTCTTCAGCTCTTCTATTAAAGTCATGACTCTGCTGTACTCCTCAGAGTTTTGAGAGATAGGCCTGAGAGCTCAAATATTGGAGAATAATTGATTCTTGCTTATGTTTCCGTACCATGAAGAAATGGCTTGCCAAAATTCTTAAGAAAATTTGTGTTTCACAAGTATTTTGCCATATTTATTAGCAATCAAACCTTTAATGATTGATTGTGCTGATAAATATAAACTTGCAGAGGTCTTTTCACAATCATTCAATTCTTTCTAGAATCAAATATGTAGCTATTCCATCTTGTATTAACTCTTGAATTTATCATAAGTGGGGCTTGCAGATGTGGGATGCCAAGCTCTCTTTGTATTCTTTAAGTTCATTACAGCTTAAAAACGAATTGAAATGTGTACAAATATTCTTACATTTCTTTATTAATCACACTGTTTCTTGAGAAAATAAGGCCATCTCTTTTAACAATTAAGTTGATGAATAAAAACCCCAAGGAAAAACTCGTGTATCCTGGCTAAATTAGTTCCAAGGCTTCAATGTTATATGCTCCATCATTTCGAAGGATCAAATTGGATTTTGTTAGAAGGAATTTCCAAATTATTCATAATAATTTCAAAAATCATAGTGATTTTAATTCCAGAATGAGAACCTAGGAAATACTTGCAATGGAGTTTTTTTTTTTTTTTTTTTTTTTTTTTTTTAAAGTTCACCCTCCCCTCACGGGCCATTAGCCCTTTCAAGGAGGGGAATTCTAGGCAACTTCTACTAGGGTCCGAACATAGGATTCGAACCGCGCCGTTGGCATGCGACTCCGTCGCTCTACCGTTTGTGCCACGGTAGCGGCATTTTTTTAAACTCGCTGGTAAGCCAGAGTGCAGTTAAAGAAATAAATGACTCATTTGAATTATTTAGCTCTCTATATATATCTGTAGTAAATGATATCTGATCAGCCTTAGAAAACTTCTCGAATACTGCTGATCATAATTTCCTGTATGAAGTTGGTAACATCTTCTCTACAAAATATTTTCTACTAGGAATAAGAAATTTTGGTTGAAGATGGGCAATAAGTTCTATGAATCCCTGCTCTTCAGTGATGGTGAATGGCTGGTTACTCATTGTGATAAAATTCATTATTTTCTGTGATTTGGGGTCATTGAATGCAAATCTTTTTTGGAGAGAAACTCTCCTCAAAACTCGTTATCTCACGGCTTGGATCTATTGCTCTTTTGTGGTTTCCTCTGTTCTAGAAAATACAAGACTCCCTTTTACTTTTAAAATATTTGATTTGGACTTCCAGATATTCCTTTCCATGATGATTTTCCATATGTTCATGAAGTGGCATTGTACTAAACGTAAAGATTTTAATGTTGAAAAGTTATATAAATATACTTTTTTTAACATATTCTTTATAGTTAACGAAGTTCATAAGCAATTCCGGTCCAGGCCGGACATTCCGGCCCGGACCTTCACGGACCGGAATTATTTTTGTGCATTCGGCTAATTCCGGTTCCGGCCGGAACTGAAAATTTTAGTTCTCCGTACCACCCGCTAATATATATATATATAGCTATATAATATATATATCATATATATATATATATATATATCTATTATATATATATAATTATATATATATATTATATATATATATATTTATATATATATATATAATAATATAATATATATATATATAGTATAACTTGAATTATGAAAGGGAGAGAAACAATCGCAATGATATGATACATTTCTTTTAGTATATGTTAAACATATAATACAACTATGAATAAAGAGTAATATGGGACAAAGGATGTAATAGAAGGAATGGGTTTAGTTAATGTAAACATACCAAACGTGGTAGTCACTTATCTCTTCGTAGACGAATTTAACTGTTGGCATTAGCGTCATGGAATATCTCATCAAACTCAACAATAGTCGAGCCAATCATATGATATCTCAACTTGGGTGTGCCGCTGCCACCTCCGCGACGACGGGCGCATTACGCCCACTTGCGCTGTAACGTCCTTTCCATGAACTTTAGATCTTGATGGAAGCGTTCACGCTGCTCAACACTAACATCGCCTAGGTTATTCCGGAAATTTTCTTAGGTGAGAAAGTAAGTAGTGCAACTTTATACTCATTCTACATCCATGAGAATGAAACTGTCTAGCAGTTCGCTGGACAAATGTTAGTGTTTCTTTCTCCAGCTTTCCCTGTTTTCCCTCGAAAAATTATGTGCTACAAATCTGAAAAAGCATTCCACGCGCTCTTTTGCCTCTAACACAGTCATTGTTGTTGCAAAGGCAGCATCACGGAGGAGTGTCCGTTTTTGGTTGGCCATCAAATATCCCAAGCTTTTTTTTTTCTCTTCTTGGTTCACTCTGCGACGCAGGAAAGTTGAGCATCATATAGCAAAGCATTCACCATTCAATGGTCCAGGGCCTTCACAAATGTGTTTCATCAACCAGTTTTATGTGTGTGGAGTAGATGAATGTGTTTCTCTCTTTAACGAGTGGTTCCACGTTGCGATGCTTCCTGTCACCTGGCGTCAAGGTTTCCCTCGGTGGCCATTTTCTTTTGTGGTCCAGTGATCCTTTGCCGCCCGGCTGTCCCAATAAGCAGACATGGGAAAGGCAGGGATATTTGTGAGACCTGCTTGCTGACTTCGAGCAAAATGGTTTAACCAATTTTGAGGTTGACGCACATTTACCATCCATGTACCTGATATTGTAGCCTCTCCAAACTGTCTTGATTTTTTGCATACCCTCTCTGCATCCGTACTAGTACCAGACTACTGGAATCGAAGCATACTGTTTGCCGTTGTGTAACAACACACAATTTAAACTGCTCTTGGAAGTGTTCAATAAACGTCTCCACTCACCTGCAATGTATGCTGGGAGTCCATAGCGAGTAGTAGGAACTGCAACTTCACTGCAATGTACTATTTTGTGCATTTGACTGTAAGAGCCTGTCTGGGTTTCTTCAATCTCTTCTATAGGCGTTAAACTGTTGCTTTTTGTGCCATGGGTCCAGTAGTGCATTTTTTCATGCAACCTCGAAGCCAACAGCTCAGGACAACTTCGGCAAATACAACTCTCATACAACAAGATCGTTCAGTTCACCCTGGGTGAACAATGATGGACCATCCGACTGAATTTCAGATGGATGATAGACATCATCCCAGGTCATTGGCATCCATACATGTAGACGTTTTATTGTAGGGCCTAACAAAACTATAAATCCTACATACCAAGGTAAGCCATCCTTTGTTCATCCAACTTTAAAACTTTACATGGAAAAGTTATAAGGATAGACATTAAAAAAATATAAAAATGATATTTTTGAATGAATGAAAGTTAAAAACGTTTTTCTGAAATCTATATATGTATATATGTGTGTATATGTGTGTAATGTATATATATATATATATGTGCATGTGTGTGTGTGTGTGTAAAATTTATGTGTATATGTGTGTATGTGTTATGTATGTGCTTATGGATATTAATGAAAAGAATTAGTGGTTAAGTAATTTTAGTGGTTCAAGAAGAAAAGTTAACTTGTAAATATTAATAGGAGAGATAGGAATAGTTTTAAGAAGTTTTAAAAGCTGTAATTGTAAATAGTAAAACAGTAAGATAGTCCGTAATAAAAGAATAAATAAAATAATATATGAAGAATTAGAAATAGAGAGAAAAAGTATAAAAAGTATATTAACTAGATTATAATAAATAAAAAAGAATATTAGATGTTAGAATACTGTTAAAAATATATTGTCTTTGTCTTTGAAATGCTATAATGATATGTATAATAATATTATTGAATGTCCTGTACAGAAATAAAAGAACATCGAAAGGAAATTTTTAGAATGGAAACACTCTCGTGACGTCACAAAAACGAATCAAGATGGCGGACACGGAGCGCAAATCGATTCACTTACTGTTCTGAACCGAAGCCATTCGGAAGTGTTTCCTCTGAATCTGTGATATTTTGATATTTAGCTTTCAAGTTAGGAAAGTTTTAACGATTGTACTTGTAAATATTTTAATTATTGGATAGCTTTTGATTAGGTTTTGATATTCTTATATATATTAATACCGACATATTTGGAGTGTACATAAGAAAGGTAATATTTTGCAAATTATATATTGGTAAATTATTTATTTAGATATTAGCACTGGCCATTTTCGTATTTATGGAAATTTAATATTGGCTATTTTTGTCAATTATTCGGATGTTAGCACTGGCCATTTTCTCAATTAGGAAAATTTAATAGCGGCCATTTTGTTGGCTGTTTATTGGAATTTAGCTGTGGCCATCTTCGCATTTATGAACATCAACATTGGCTATATTTTTCGTTGCTAAACTTAGCTTTGGCAATTATTTCATCTATTAGGCTACATCTGTGATCGATTTAATTATTTATTGGAATTTCACGTGCATAAATTATGAGATTATTATTTTGGAATAATATATATGGTAATGTAAGTTAGAGTATCACACTGTATATAGTTCCAATTGCTCAAGGTAGTTTTGTGATCATTTTGAATTTGGGTTACGAAAGTTAGGATATAGTAAGTTAATAATTTGAAGTTTTTATTTGATATTTTTGGAAAATAACGTTGTATAACGAGACTTAAATTAAATAAAGAAGCCTTGAGATAATCATCGTAAACAATAAAAGAATTTGAATTATCTTAGTCAAAGAAGTGTTGTATTTTAAAGAACATATTTTAATTGTTGTGTTTCGTTGAAAATTAAAGAAAAGAAAAAGCTGTTTATTTTACTGAGTTAATCCTTGATCATTGAAATATATTATTTTATAGGTTATTAGGTATTTTGATGGACTTCAAGAAAAATATATATATATTAAACTAGTTGTTGACATTTTGAAACTTGCCGGTTGACGCCATTTTGGTTTCACCGGTGGACGCCATTTTGAAGTCATTGACCGACGCCATTTTGAAGTCATTGACCGACGCCATTTTGAAAATAACTGACCATTGACTGGGACAGTTAATAATAACGATTTATTACAAAGAATTTGAAGACAGTTATAATTATTCGAGACATTGACTATTAAGTGACAGTTAATGAAATAAATCAAGCTGATAGTTATATAAATAGAAACTTAATTGAGACTTTGATTTAGTTGTCTGACATTTTGGGACTTTATAGTTTAAACTTTGAAAGTAGTTAGAGTGACTTTATATTTTGGAACTTTTATTGTTTAGGACTTTGACAATTTAAGCTGACTTTGAACTCGATTGATTTAAACTAAATTTGGGACTTCGATATTTTGAATCGACTTGCAATTTAAATAGTTTGGATTTATGTTGACAATTTTGAATTAAATTTATACTTAGATGGTTGGATTAACTTAGACTTTTGATACTTTAGAATCGACTTACAATTGGATAGGTGGAATTAATTTGGACTTTCGACATTTTTGAAATTCAATTCATGTGTTGATGAAGATAGTTGTTTTTCAATTTAAATAAATTTAATTGACTTTGAGATTGGATAGTACACATTGACTTGCTTAATTGATACCAGTTGATTTACATTGAGAATACTTTGATTTTGGGAACCAACCTTTTTCCTAACCTGGACTTTTATTTTGAGTTTGAGCATTTAAGTGCTTTGAAAGTTGAAATATTTTTAAATTGAATTGAAACGCATACTTTTGATAGCTAGGGTATCTTGACTTGTTTTGAAAACGGAATTCAGATTTATACTTGAATACTTTGAGTTCATTTTAATAATTTAATATTTGAATTTGTAGATAACTTTGAACAAAGCTGTTGAGATTAGACTTTAAAATCTTGATTATAATTATTCAGCTTTGGGGTATGATATTGTACCAACAGTTTATATTTTGGAATTTGGTATGATTAATTCAGTTTATACTGAGATAGAACTTTGAAGTTTATTGAGTTGTTCAAGTTGACATTTCGAAAACACATTATTGAACTACTATTGAATTAACTTAGGTAGTTGATACTTCGTTTACACGGTAACTGAATAGAAAGGTTTTTATAAAACCATTTCGAGTTTTAATTTATTGAGCTTGGTTTTGATTATATACGAGTGGTTTGGTTATAATTTTAGGATTTATTGAAGTTCTCGAGGTTCAACCTTGGGATAAAAATCTCTGAAAATACTAACTACAGAATCTACTTTACTGGAGCTAGGTGCTAAAGGATAAGGATTTAATACACATCATTGTTTTAATTAATAATTTGATAGTAGGTTTAAGAAATTAGACACAACGCATTGATCAGTTTAGTTTATTTTACCACTATACACAATTGGAGTGACCGTTTATTTGGTTTTAAATTTGGCAATTTTACTTGGGTAGTGCAGATATTTGAGGCCGTCTTCTGTGCACTACTACAACGTACTAAAGTTACCACATGCTTCCCGAATATCGACCGCAGTAAACTTGCTGCTACTGTAGATATATGCGGAAGGTAACGTCTATACAGCCTACGTAGTGCGCACATGAATTTTGTCATTCCTAGGGAATATGCAAAAATAGGGATCCATGATTGCACGAAAACGGGATGTGATACAGCAAATCCGAGAATATATATGGAATCAGCACCTCCGAATTACTATATGTCTGCTACAAAAGTCCATCCAAGAAAAATTTCACCTTTTTTTGTTGACCAGTGTAAGTTTTCTTTATTTTTCCCTAAATGGATGACCGAACTTTGAAATAACTATTCGGCCGAATAGCGAAGTGATTATTCGGCCGAATATTCGGTATTCGGCCGAATACTTTTGGCCGAATATTCGGTATTCGGCTTTTTCACTATTCGGCACATCCC
>JABUQX010035519.1:0-10000 GCA_015478945.1 Trachelipus rathkii | reverse complement strand
TTACTGTCTCTTTATATATATATATATATATATATATATATATATATATATATATATATATATATATATATATATATATATATATATATATATATATATATATATATATATATTTATATATATATATATATATATATATATATATATATAATATAATAATATAATAATATATAATAATATATATAAATATAACATAATATATATATATACGCCCCGGCCTCAGCTCTGCAGGGGGTACTGTGGAAAGGTACTCTCTGTGGAAGTGGAAATAACATCTATACAGAGCTGAACTACAGAGCTGAACTACAAAGTTACAGAGTAGAGCCGAACACGCCCTATGTTTAAGATGTGGTTGTAGTTTCGTGGAACTAAGCCACGCCTCCAAGCCGCCGAATTATCACTTTTAAAATCGCAACAGCATGTAGCTTCCTTCTAGAGAATTAGTACAAAATAATAGCAAAATTACAACATTATATTAAAATACAAGCAAATTAATGCTAATTAAATAATTAAACCCAAAAACAAGGTGAGTTTAGAAAAAGGGCAGCCTATTAAGTACATTTTTAGGTTAGAGCAAAGTTAGGCGAACCTAGACTAGTCGGTGGAGCCTAAAGCTGAGGTTTAGAAATAGGTTGCAACGAAAACGCATTAGATTGAATAGCGTATCAAAAAGAATGCCTAAAATCTAGTAGGAAAACAAAGTGAAGTGTTCATGCATGCCAGTGTTAAATTCACGGTAGGCTTAAGTAGCGTTTCAAGCAATTAGCCAAACTTAGGGGTCAGAGGCTAGAGTAAGGAGAAAACTAGGTGGAGATTAAGAGTCGCATGTATCTTTAAGTATAATGTGGGAAATAACAGCTCTGGGATAGGCCGTTATTTCCGCACATACTAACCCTAGCGGGCGTGCGCGTTACATAGCAGTTTGGAGAGAGGCCAAGCTGGGTAATAGTAGCGCAGAGGTGAACAGCCCAAAAATGTTAGAATTAGAAACTTTTACACATATCTTAGCAACAATATAGTAAATAGAGGTCGCATAGATCGGTATTTACTATATCTAACCCTAGCGGGCGTGCGCGTTATATAGCAGTTTGGAGAGAGGCCAAGCTGGGTAATAGTAGCACAGAGGTGAACAGCCCAAATCTCTCTCTCTCTCTCTCTCTCTCTCTCTCTCTCTCTCTCTCTCTCTCTCTCTCTCTCTCTCTCCTCTCTCTCTCTCTTCTTAACAATCACTCAAAGAAGTTACAACAACATAGGCAATTTTTTAATATATGTGTCTGTGTGAGACTCATATCAAATGTAATGCTGCTTTATGCAAATGTATACCAGGGATGATCCTTTTCCTGCCTGTGTATGCATATACATAAAACAGCCTCTCTCAAACTAATAATCTTTTGTACTACTCCACATAAGCTTCATGTTCTGTAGAAATTCTTCTGCAGAATATGATTCATATGTGGAATAGTAATAGCTAGGCAATGCTGCTTTATGCAAATGTATACCGGGGAGAATCCTTTTCCTGCCTGTGTATGCATATACATAAAACAGCCCCTTTTAAACTAATAATCATTTGTACTGCTACTCTGCATAAGCTTCATATTCTGTAGGAATTCTTCCTGCAGAATATGATTCATATGTAGAATAGTAATAACTAGGTTTACCCTGTTCTAATTCTTTGTTTTGGTTTTTTTTAGGACAGGGGTCCAACCCTCGCTTGTAAAATAGAAGTAGGAAAATAAAAATTGTAAGAACATTAACTTCTCAATCAACCTTAAAGAAGCGGTCCTAAACAATCCAGCTTCAGATGGTGACCCCGAAGAGTGAAGATTAGATTCCCAGGCGGGAATCAGACCACCCACAACAGGGCCAAGAAAAACTATTACAAACGAACCCAATCACTTTTGTACCGTTTGTATTTATTGTTTTTAACGGGTAGATTTACCCACTCATTGTGTTTGTGCCTTTTTCTATCTCCTTCACAGCTTTCACGAGCCCAGCTGCAGCCATCAAGAGCCAGCTCCGTCAGCAGAGTATCAAACTAACGCTGTTGGACCCCTACCTTGGTACAGTTCTGTATTTCATACGGAACATATAATTTGTGCTACATTCTGGTATTATTATTATTATTATTCTTATCAATTTATTATTATTATTATTATTATTATTATTATTATTAATATTATTATTATTACTTTCTGTTATTATTATTATTATTATTATTATTATTATTATTATTATTATTATTATTATTATTATTATTATTATTATTATCATTATTATTATTATTATTATTATTATTATTATTATTATTATTATTATTATTATTATTATTGTGTGTGTGTGTGTGTGTGTATTATTATCACCCCTCGTCGTGGGATTCCTCACACGGTATAGACACACTCTTGTGTGCGGAGGAAACCCTTGTACACTCACTCAAATAAAAAAAAAAAAAAAAAACTTTTAAATTATTATTTTTTTTATATATAAAAGTATTTTGGCAATTTCATATCGCAACAGCCTCATTTTAATCCATGGTCTAGCTCCTAAGGTTGTAATTTCTTTGATTTTTCCACCCTCGGTCTGTTATTAGTGCCTCCGCTCGCTCCACATGCTCGCTCCACATCTTATTTAATTTTTTTTTCTTTCCTTCACTCTACCAACTTCTACGCCTTTCATCATGTCTACTCCCTCGCGAGCATTCCATTTGCAACCTTTCTTCGTAAACAATCCCGAGCTTTGGTTTGACCTGGCTGAGTCAGCGCTCCTGACCATCGAAGACGAGAAGGAGAGATATTCGAGAGTTGTGAATGCTCTACCAGAATCTTGCCTCCTCAAAATCAGGGATGGCCTGGCAACAACTAGAAACTCTACAACCCCTTACACGCTCAAAACCCTTATTATCGACCGCTTGGCTCCCACCAGAGAGGAACAATTGGAAACTCTGCTTGGAGGCATCTCACTGGGCGACCAGAAACCCTCGGAATTGATGGTAGGGATGCTGGGTTTGTTGGGCGGCACTCCATCTACACGGGAAGAGAAAATAATTCGCACCCTCTTCCTTCAGAAGATGCCTGCTCGACATCACAGCGTACTGCAATCAATAAACCCGACGTTGTCCCTCACTGAGTTTGCCGCTACAGCAGACAGAATTTTGCGCCCCCCCGATGGAGCCTTTGGTCCACACCTCTTACGCCGTTTCCTCTCTTTCTCCTACCTCTTCAACTCTCGCACCTCCTCAACCATCTACAACTCACGCCCAACACATTCCCCAGTACTCTACCAACAACTCCGCCACCCTTCCTCCCCCTCTTGTTCCTCAACCGCCTTCTGCCGCCTATCCAGCTCAACCTCCTTATTCTCACCAACCTCAACCTTCCTACTCTCACGCTTTCGCAGTACAACCTCCTCCTTCGGCAGCTCTGGATACCCGGGTTTCGGTTCTCGAAACTGGCATGGCCGAGATAAAACGGCCCTTCTCTCCCTTACTGCGACAATTAATAATAACACTTTTCACTCTCGTGATCCCACTCCTTCCAACTTTCGTCCTTCTCGCTGTCCTCGTTCACCTTCTGCTTCTTCCTCACGCCAGCGCCAGTATCCTCATGGGTACTGTTATTATCACCATACTTTCGGCATGGATGCCAAAGAAATGCAATCCTTCCTGCCCTCTCTATCAGGGAAACTCAGCAGCCAACCCGTCGTAGGGGCGACGGGAGATGCTGGTGCTTTTTCTCCTTCTCCTTCTACTACACAGGATGTTCTTCGTATCTACGATCAGTCCACTAAACTTGCCTTCTTGATCGATTCCGGCGCTAGCCTTTCGATTTTACCACACAACCCTTCTCAAGACTCGGCTATCCCTCTTTCAGGCCGTCAACTCTTCGCTGCTAATGGCTCTTCCATTCCGGTATATGGAGAGCGTTTATGTACGTTGGATCTGTCTCTCCGCCGCCAGTTCCCGTGGGTTTTTCTCGTCGCTGAAGTGACACAGCCCATCCTCGGCGCTGACTTTTTGTCCCATTTCAATCTTATGGTAGACCTTCGTAATAGGCGTCTAGTTGACGGTGATACTTCTCTTTACTCTCACGGTTCCCTAGGTTCTTCAGAGCTAAAGGGCATTTCCGCTATTGCTCCGCCATCTTCGGTAGTGTCTCCCTTCCTTTCTATCCTGCAGGAGGACTTCTTTATTGCATCCTTGCTCTTCAGACACCCCTCTTAAGCATTCTGTGGAACATCATATAGAGACCACTGGCCCACCCACCTTTGCTCGAGCTCGCCGCCTTCCTCCTGATAAACTCAAAGCCGCCAAGGCCGAGTTTGATCACATGTTGCAACTTGGCATTGTGCGCCCTTCCAAGAGTTGTTGGTCTTCTCCGCTACACATGGTCCCTAAAGGCACCACGGGCGATTGGAGACCCTGTGGTGATTTTAGGGCTTTGAATTCTGCCACAACACCGGATAGGTACCCTGTACCGCATATACAAAGTTTCACTTCCCACCTGTCTGGCAACACCATTTTTTCTTCTTTGGACTTAATTCGGGCCTACCATCAGATACCCGTAGCTCCGGAGGACGTTCCCAAGACGGCTGTAATCACCCCCTTTGGCCTCTTTGAGTATACAAGAATGCCATTCGGTTTGAAAAATGCAGCCCAGTCCTTCCAGAGGTTCATCGATTCTATCCTCCGTGGCCTTCCGTTTGCTTGGGCATATTTAGATGATCTTTTAGTCGCTTCCTCCTCTCCTGAAGAACATATGGATCACCTACGTGCCGTTTTTGGTAGGTTGGATGATGCGGGAATTCGTCTCAATCCTACCAAGTGCGTATTCGGCGCGTCTTCTCTTACATTCCTTGGTCACACAGTCTCGGCTGAGGGTATTTGCCCTCTTGTAGACCGTGTCGCCGCTATCCGAGCCTTTCCTCTTCCCCAAAATCAAAAGCAACTTCGCCAATATCTGGGAATGATCAACTTTTACCACAGATTTCTGAAATCAGCGGCAGCCCTCCTAGGCCCGCTTACCGCACTCATTCGTCCTAAACAGCGAGGCAGCACCACTAAAGTCAACTGGTCTCCGGCAGCAGAGTCTGCTTTTGAGGCTTCCAAAGAGGCCCTCGCCTCCACTCACTCTTTTAGTTCATCCCCACGATACCGCACCAGTGAGAGTGCAGGTAGATGCCTCCGATTTCGCTGTTGGTGCGGTGCTTCAACAGTTTCAAAAGGGTGCTTGGTGCCCCCTTGCCTTCTTTTCACGCAAGCTGCACCCGCCGATTTAAGGTATAGTGCTTTTGGACGGGAATTGCTTGCTATGTACCTTGCTGTTCGCCATTTTCGGTACTTTTTGGAAGGACGGGAGTTCCACATTCTGACCGACCACAAAGCGATCACTTTCGCAATGGCTTCACGGCATGAACGTCACTCCCCCGTGAAGCTCGTCATCTTGAATTCGTTTCCCAGTTTACGACAGACATACGTCACATCTCCGGAGTGGATAATTTCACCGCGGATGCTCTTTCTCGGATTGAAATTAACGCTCTTTCCCCCATTCCTGACATTGATTACGCAGCCATGGCCACGTGCCAGGAGCAAGGCAATATCGATCTTCAGCAGGACTCTTCTCTACAGCTGCAGTGGCTCAATCTTCCGGGCATAGAGAAGAGACTCTTGTGTGACACTTCAACAGGCCACCCTCGCCCTTTCGTTCCGAATTCTCTGCGAAAGGCAGTCTTCTGCAATCTCCACTCGCTTTCACACCCTGGCGTCAAGGCTTCACGCAAACTGGTAACGGCTCGTTTTGTGTGGCCTAAAGTTAACGCCGACGTAGCGAACTGGGTCCGCGCCTGTATGGCTTGTCAGCGCTCTAAAGTGCAAAGACATACTAAAGCTCCCTTAGGCACTTTCTTGCCTCCTGGTCAACGGTTTGAGAGAGTCCACATCGACATTGTTGGACCTCTCCCACCTTCTCATGGCAAGCGATATATCCTCACCTGTATTGATAGGTTCACTCGTTGGACGGAAGCTATCCCACTCTCTGTTGCTACAGCTGAATCTATTGCTAAAGCTTTCTTGTCCCATTGGATCTCTCGGTTTGGCATTCCTCTCTCGGTCACAACGGATCAAGGTCGCGTTTTCGAATCCTTCCTTTGGAAAGATTTGATGCGCTTGCTTGGTTCTGAGAAGATCCATACAACCAGTTTCCACCCTATCTCGAACGGGATTTGTGAAAGGTTTCACCGTCAGCTAAAGGCTTCTCTCATGGCACACCCACAACCAGAACATTGGACGGAAGCCCTCCCTTTGGTTATGCTTGGTATACGCACTGCCGTTAAGGAAGACCTTCAGTGTTCAGCTTCCGAACTCGTTTATGGCTCTACTCTCCGTCTGCCGGGCGAGTTCTTTTCTCAATCTTTCCCTCCCGCTACTGCTGATCCCACCCTATACCTCACCCGTTTGAAACGCTGTGCCCTCTCCTGGAGACCTACTCCAACCCGCCAGCAAAAGGTGCACTCTACATTCCGAAAGATCTCTCTTCTTGTACCCATGTTTTGGTGGGGCATGGCTCACCGTTCTCCTCTCAGCCATTTTGACGGACGCCCAGTCATACTTCGGAAGAAGTTCTTCAAGGTACAACGTCCCACTCGCACCGAAGTAATATCAATCGATCGTCTCAAACCTGCCTATTTTGAGGCGAATCCTCCTGACGTCCAAGATTCGGACTTGTTTCCAAAACCAATTCTGATTCCTTTGGATACATCATCTTCTTATCCTGTACCAGATTCTCCACCTCCTTCATCTCCTCCCGACTCTTCTCCTCCTTCATCTCCTTCTGACTCTCCATCTCCACCACTCCTTCCTCTTGACCCCAGATCCTCTTCCTTTTCCTCCTTCTCCTCTCCCTCTACCGTCCCCTTCCATTCCACCACCTCCTGCCATGCCTTCCACAAGTCGTACTGCAGATATTCCACTTCCCTCTCGTATTCCTCGCCCTCTCGTCCACACTCCTGCACCTCCAACACCAGCTCCTCGTTCTCGCCCTCGTCCTGGTTTGCAGCCGCCTGCGTCTAGAGACGTATCGAGCAGAGGCCGTCATTTGCGCCGGCCACTCCGCTACCGGGATTAGAGCGCCCCGGCCTCAGCTCTGCAGGGGGGTACTGTGGAAAGGTACTCTCTGTGGAAGTGGAAAGAACATCTATACAGAGCTGAACTACAGAGCTGAACTACAAAGTTACAGAGTAGAGCCGAACACGCCCTATGTTTAAGATGTGGTTGTAGTTTCGTGGAACTAAGCCACGCCTCCAAGCCGCCAATTATCACTTTTAAAATCGCAACAGCATGTAGCTTCCTTCTAGAGAATTAGTACAAAATAATAGCAAAATTACAACATTATATTAAAATACAAGCAAATTAATGCTAATTAAATAATTAAACCCAAAAACAAGGTGAGTTTAGAAAAAGGGCAGCCTATTAAGTACATTTTTAGGTTAGAGCAAAGTTAGGCGAACCTAGACTAGTCAGTGGAGCCTAAAGCTGAGGTTTAGAAATAGGTTGCAACGAAAACGCATTAGATTGAATAGCGTATCAAAAAGAATGCCTAAATCTAGTAGGAAAACAAAGTGAAGTGTTCATGCATGCCAGTGTTAAATTCACGGTAGGCTTAAGTAGCGTTTCAAGCAATTAGCCAAACTTAGGGGTCAGAGGCTAGAGTAAGGAGAAAACTAGGTGGAGATTAAGAGTCGCATGTATCTTTAAGTATAATGTGGGAAATAACAGCTCTGGGATAGGCCGTTATTTCCGCACATACTAACCCTAGCGGGCGTGCGCGTTACATAGCAGTTTGGAGAGAGGCCAAGCTGGGTAATAGTAGTGCAGAGGTGAACAGCCCAAAAATGTTAGAATTAGAAACTTTTACACATATCTTAGCAATATAGTAAATAGAGGTCGCATAGATCAGTATTTACTATATCTAACCCTAGCGGGCGTGCGCGTTACATAGCAGTTTGGAGAGAGGCCAAGCTGGGTAATAGTAGCGCAGAAGTGAACAACCGAAAAATGTTAGAATTAGAAACTTTTACACATATCTTAGCAACAATATAGTAAATAGAGGTCGCATAGATCGGTATTTACTATATCTAACCCTAGCGGGCGTGCGCGTTATATAGCAGTTTGGAGAGAGGCCAAGCTGGGTAATAGTAGCACAGAGGTGAACAGCCCAAATCTCTCTCTCTCTCTCTCTCTCTCTCTCTCTCTCTCTCTCTCTCTCTCTCTCTATCTCTCTCTAGTCAAGAAGTAACAACAACTTAGGCAATTTTTAATATATGTGTCTGTGTGAGACTCATATCAAATGTAATGCTGCTTTATGCAAATGTATACCAGGGAGGATCCTTTTCCTGCCTGTGTATGCATATACATAAAACAGCCTCTCTCAAGCTGATAATCATTTGTACTACTACTCCACATAAGCTTCATATTCTGTAGGAATTCTTCCTGCAGAATATGATTCATATGTGGAATAGTAATAACTAGGCAATGCTGCTTTACAAATGTATACCAGGGATGATCCTTTTCCTGCCTGTGTATGCATATACATAAAACAGCCTCTCTCAAACTAATAATCATTTGTACTACTACTCCACATAAGCTTCATATTCTGTAGGAATTCTTCCTGCAGAATATGATTCATATGTGGAATAGTAATAACTAGGCAATGCTGCTTTATGCAAATGTATACCGGGGAGAATCCTTTTCCTGCCTGTGTATGCATATACATAAAACAGCCCCTTTTAAACTAATAATCATTTGTACTGCTACTCTGCATAAGCTTCATATTCTGTAGGAATTCTTCCTGCAGAATATGATTCATATGTAGAATAGTAATAACTAGGTTTACCCTGTTCTAATTCTTTGTTTTTGTTTTTTTTTTAGGACAAGGGGTCAACCCTCGCTTGTAAAATAGAAGTAGGAAAATAAAAATTGTAAGAACATTAACTTTAATCAACCTTAAAGAAGCGGTCCTAAGCATCCAGCTTCAATATATATATATATATTGACTGGGACATTCTAGAGGGGCCAATACGGCTTTTTAATTATTATTCTTAATTATTAATTATTGTTGGTTGACTGGGACAGTTTAGGTAGGCCCATGCGGCTTTTTAATTATAATTACTATTCATTAATACATTAATTATTACATTTAAAAGGGTTGTTTTGAGTTGTGATTTTTGATTTTTGTGGGTTGGATAGGACATACTAGTTGGTTCTTAGATTAATGTATCAATATAACATATATATATATATATATATATATATATATACGCTATATATATATATATATATATATATATATATATATATATATATATATATATATATATATATATATATATATATATATATATATATATATATATATATATATATTTCGCGTGACGTCACAAATCTGAAAAAATCAAAAAAATCAAAAAAATCAAAAAAATCAAAAATTGATTTTTTTCTAAAAAAATCAAAAAAATCCCCAACCCTGATTGAAACTATGAACTGTGCATTAAACTTAAAATGTACGAAAATCGATTAAAAAAAATCTTTCAAATTATTTATCATCAAGACCAAGAGGTAATTTGATCTATCAGACCATAATTTAATACAAATATATCTAAAGAGTAAAGTGGAAAAGCCTAATTATAAAAAAAGGGAAATAATGCAATATTAAATATTATAGTACATAGCCAGTTCTGATGACAAGATATCTACAACACCTAGAAAATCAAATGCAGAATGAGAGAGTATAGAAACTTTGGAAGAGATGAACAAAATCATTAAGCCGGTAACGGACGATACCTTACTGAGAACATACAGGAAAAAAGATAAAACCGGAAAAAATATAGAAAGACCATGGATAGCATAAAAAATTAGAAAATAAATAAAAAAGAAGAGAAATTAACAGGAAAAGACGAAATGAAGCAGAAGACAATGCCAGAAACGTGCTATGGGAGCAGTATAAAGAACAGA
>JABUQX010035518.1:7500-13288 GCA_015478945.1 Trachelipus rathkii | reverse complement strand
CCTTCTTTTTTCGTCGAAAATGTTAACAGGTATAATAAGCTCTCCACATTCATTATTTATAATCTTTGTCTAATGGACGTAATTATCAATTTCAAGTGACCCAGCTAGATTTTCACGATTTTCAAGACTTATATCAAATATTTGTAACGATCTGTAAAGAAAGAAAGAAAAAAAAACCTTCGTAAAATAAGCCTGGAAAAAGTTATGAAGTCTCCAAATTTAATATTTACAGGAAATTTACTATCAGATGCTTTTGTTATTATATATATATTATATATATATTATATTATATATAATATAATATATATATGTATTTAGATATCTATATTATTATATATATATAAATAATCCACACATCAATACTAAACACCAAACAAATCATATATAAAAAAAATACTAAATATACACATCACACACCACCACCATACATAATATGTAACTTATAGACCTAAAATATATACATACGTAAATACAATAATAAAAAACCCACATATCACAAACACCTTAGCACCACATACAATCATACCCATACTACCTATAATATATAATAACAACTAACTACCACCCAAACCACATATATATATATTATCATATAGTATATATTACTAAATATATTACTATATACAATATAAAAAAAAACCACAAACACTCATATCATAAAATTAATGAGATGCCTTCGAACGCCAAACAAAATAAACTTTGTACTTACTAACTTTCCATCAACTAATGTTCTGTTTTGTTATTTTTTCAGCACTCACAAGCGTTCGTGTGTCATGCATTCATTTACCACGAAAAAAATAATTTAAATGTTATTTACTAAAAATCTAGTTTAGAAAATACAAAAATAACCTGTTCCTATGACACAAAATGTCATATATATTATATATATATTATATATATTATATATATATATATATATAATATATATATATATATATATATATTATATATATATATATATATATATATATATATTTTTTATTAATTTTTATATATATATAATAATATATATATATTATATATATATATATATAAATTTACTATGGCTGACTTGTACTACCACAACATTAACACTTTTAAAATCAAAATGTTGTTTGGTGTGTGTTAAGTAAAAAGTATAACTAAATATATATTTAACACCTTTCTTAAGGAATTGTTATTTCAGAACAAAATGATTATTCTTACATAAATGGAAACAAAAAATTAAAGATGGCGCTATTAATTAAAGTCCCACCACAGTTGCTACTCTTTCGTCGAACATTTATAGTTTGATTATAAGCCAAAATCCATTAATATTCGGATAAAAGCATATGCAAGAAAATAAGACTTCTAATTTCAGTAAGAATACCACACAAGAACTCTTTCTGTGAAGAGTCACCTGCAATCAATTTCCTTCGTATTATTCGAGCAGCGATTGCAAGAAATGAGATTTCTTAGTTTTGGCATTTTCGAAGAATTATGAGCTTTGTTTTGGTTTGCCTTTAAAAGTGTTTTTATTGTTTAATAATTGCAATTATTATCTTCTCTATTTCATTAACTGATTATGTATTATTATGACTTCTATTTAGTATATCTTGGAGTGTTCTTGCTCCTAAATAGAGGTAATTTTGAAATTATTGTCCTCATCTTACCTTTTTCTTCATTAAAAACTAATTATATATATATATATATATATATATATATATATATATATATATATATATATATAATATATATTATATATATATATTTATGATATTATATATATATATATATATATATATATTATATATAGAGAGAGAGAGATGAAGAGAGAGAGAGAGAGAAGCAAACGGCGTTACTCATATAACGATATTTTTTGAAAATTCTAAAGATGCCTCCGATGATCAAAGCTATTTTGAGACCTTTTAATTTTTGCAACCTTGGAAACCAATCCCCAATAATGACATCCGTAAAAACACTGTGATGATCCTTTTCATTTCTCTCGACTCTGGGTCCTGTCTTTTGGAATTCTGGCACTATATATTTATATATATATATATATATATATATTATATATATAATATTATATCATATATATAATATATATAATATAGGTCCATATATTATATATATATATATATATATATATATATATATATATATAAAATATTTAATTAGTAGGGGATCTATTTTGTTCTGCGCCTTATAATAAGTTTATCCCTCCCTTTAGGGGCGTTAGAGAGATCGTATCCCATTGAAATTTGCAACCCCTACTTTTGATGACGTAATCTCGTCTTAGACGAGGTTACGTATCCCTGTCTCGTCCGTAGGGGTTCAGCCCCCCTTTTAGGGATTGTTAGAGAGCTCGTATTCCCCTGAACTTGGTATACTTATTGTTGGAGGTGTCACATCGTCGTAGACGAGGTTACATATAGATACTGACCCTGCAGGAGCCTTCCCCCTCTTAAAGTTTAAATTTCTAGTCCCCTTTTTGGCAGTGTTAGATAGGTCGTATCCCCTTCCTACTTGGTATACTTATAGGTGGTGGTGGTGTCACCTCATCGTAGACGAGGTTACGCATTGCTGTATCCCCCGCTATAATTTTAGGATCTGATAAGGGTGTCTTAGAGAGTTCATGTCCCCCTACCCACATGGTACTTTTATTGCTGGTGGTGTTACTTCGTCGTAGACGAGGTTACGTATCTATGCACCCCCGTAGGGAGGCAACCCCCTCTAAGTTGCTTTTTTTTGGCCTGGGCCTTATATAATGCTAAGCTTTTGGCATTTTCTTTAGCATTTTTTTGGCACTTTTTTCCACATGTCACGATTGACTAAATCATGTCACATCTGATTTGGTCAAGGACCCCGACTCCTTAAGAGTTTTGGGATTTTTTTTTCAGTAGCAAGACTGCCCGTTAATGACTGTGACGCTTTTCCAAGGCTGGGAGGCATTTTCGGAGGCTTTGGAGCTTCTGAATGGTAAGAAATTCAAGATATGTCGCCCATTGGCTTGTGTATTTCCATTACATCGCTAGATTTTGACGTTTGAGACGTCAAATTAGGGTTTTTAAGGTTGGCGAGACCGTTTTCGACGGTTTCGGATCTCTAAACAGGCAGGGAATCCAAGTCATGTTGACAATTGACTTGAAAATTCACCAAAGTTGTTAGATTTTGACGCAAGCGGTATCAAATTAAGGGTTTCTAAAGGTCGAGTGAGGATACTCTCTATGAAAGTCGGAAGACCACAATCAAAGTTATCTTAGTAACTCGAGAGTGCAAGGAGTCGCAGTGAGTAGTTCTTTATTGTTAGTTGTCTCAATTCCTTGAATATTCTGACAAATCTCGAGCTCACATATGGCGTTTTTCTTTTGATACATCCCCCAGCGATATGAGTGGAAAAAGAGTGTGTATTTGACATTATAATGGTCGAGTTCACAACCGCTTTTCAGTACGCTATAAGATGGAATAATTATCAATCAAGGCAGACTAACTATATCTTTTTTTCTGAGGAGCTCTGGACATGCGCGGTACAGCTCGGCATTTAGCCTCTAGGATTGCGGACGCTCGCGTACGCCAGGAAGAGTGCTCTCTACGGAGTCATTCTCTGCCATAATTTCTTGAAACTAATTTAACCCTTAATTTACATGTGAACCTCCTTTTGTGGTATTTCCTAACTTTATTCAATTGACACTCTCCGCAGGCTTCCATGGTTTTCCTCTTGATACTGTTTATGGATTCGTCCAATAAGATATAAGTACCTATATAACAGGCTGTATGGCAATGTATGATCTATAATTTTTCAATGAGAAATATTTCTTTAAAATCTAGATGTTTAAAGCCTTTAAATGAGATCTAATTTTATAAAGGTAGATGGCAGTTTAATTTCACAAAGATGTTAATAGCAGCCTTCTCTAGTTTTTTATAATTCGGAAAGCAAAATTAAGAATAAAGATACATCCATTATTAATTAGATAGTCTCTGAATCTTATCTTGAAGGCGGATTCTAAAGCAGTGGACAATTGGTTATATTTACTCATATACGTAAATGTTATTACTTCTAAGTATTCAATCGAATTCATTTTGAAAAATCCGCAACTTCAATAACAACTCAGTAATATAAGTTATACATTTTTTAATATATTTATTATATAAAGGAAAATATTATTGTATAATATATATATAATAACTATAGTGATAGTACAACGTCATAATATATATTAATTAATATATATATATATATAATATAATATTAATTGCTTAGCGTTGGATTTGTGTATTAATATATTAAGTGTTTATATATAATATATATATGATTCATATAATATATGATTATATATATATATATATATATATATATATATATATTATACTATATATATATATATTCCTAAAATTTCTAGGTGAGTGTGATGTAGTGAATTGGAACGCATGTAGGTAGAGTAACGCGTGGATTTTAGTGTTTCGGTTTGTGTCTTGTTTTATAGGTGGGTGATGTGGTGTAAAATGTGGGGACCGTTCTGTTTCCTTCGTATCCATTTTAAATTATCTATAGTTCGTTCTAAAAAAGAACGACAAAAAAGGAACGGTTGTTCCGTTGAACTTGTATTTCCTGCCCATCTCTGGATTTACAACAATGTGTTTGTGTGTGGTTGTGGTGTGGCTCGCCCTCGGTCAATGAACATTCATAAACGAATTTTCCGTAATAAAGTTGCTCGTAAAGAGTGTTGTCTCTCTCAGCTCATGAAGCTATATCAACTATATTCAATATAGACATGCTCTTATCTTTGGTCTGAGAGTAACTGTTGAATCGCAGGGTAATACATTCATTCTTTCAATCATTTACTGACCAATATTGCTCAAACGTTTGTATTCTAAATATTTTTTAAGTCTTTCTATAAAACAGTAGAACTATCTTTCGCTCTCACTTAAAAATGAAGTTGTCACAATCAGACGATATATGACTCTCAAGTGAATTAGAGTTAGAAACGTGCATCATTATCGCTCAAATTTATTCATAGTTCTAATCCGCAAAATTTATTCCTTACTACCTATTGTTCTCTCAGTGAAAAACAAAGAGTGTGAAAACAAACTTAATAGTGATGTAATAATATTTCTTTCAGTCATCTGTGTTACTCACTCTAACAGTAAAATGTTGATATTAGAAGAGTTCATATATATTAGGAAAAATCTAGAACAAATATTATTCACTCAAAAGTGTACTCTTTAATTCCAAAAAGTGAGCACACATAAAAGACCCATGGAATAACAGCCTCAACAACTGGCCGTTTCACCTTTTGAACACGAGATTAATATATAATTGCTATTTTTCCAATTTTACTTTTAATTAAGCACTCTATTTCAGAGCCTTGACACAGACTTTTACGGTTATATGTGGCTTCAAGAGTAACAATTAGTAACATAATCATTATAAAACATTTCTCCAAACACACTGTACTCCTTAATTTCCTTTTCAAATTTGTTTCATGCATACCAGAGCTATCATTCTCTAACCTATTATCGAATTTTTTCTCAGAAAGCATTTATGAAAATTTGCAGTACAAACTTGAACTGTGGTCCAGTGAAAAATACAAAATAGTCGGGCATTTTGAATCGTTCCAATTATATTATCATATTCTATTCTTAAATCACCTACTAAACAAGAACCGGGTTTTAAAAAATCTTTTTTCGGGTCGTTAATACTGTTCCTAAATTAATTACTTCCACTCTCTTTTCCTTTCTTATTGACTGGTTAAGTTCATTTCTAACTTTCTTACAATTTTCTAAATCTTCCTTCCTACAACTTTAACTACACCTTTGAATATTATTA
>JABUQX010035518.1:0-5000 GCA_015478945.1 Trachelipus rathkii | reverse complement strand
AAACTTTTCATTCTATGGTAAATTAATATTTGTTAAATTTTTTTAATAGTAATTGTTGGAAGTTAAACCTTTTGATTTCAGTCTTTTCTCATAAAAAATTAACTGTTGATTATTTTTAAATAGTTCAATTCGTGCATAAGGATTGGGGATAGTCGTATTTCCTCATCGTGAAAGCATAGATCAGGTTTATTATATGGGGAAACAATTTGAGGTCCCCTCCCCTGGGCATTACCGAGGGCTCTCTACGACACTGCTAAGGCTATGGTCACTTTTGTAGAAGCATTTGATATTAGAAATGCTCTTACTTTTATAGCTATCATCTTTATTTAGATCTTTAACAAAATGTGGAAAAATGAATTATTCTTCTTTAACTTACTGGGTTTCTTCCTCTCCTGTTAATACCAGTTAACTACCAGATACGACCAATTTGGAGCCAATCGCCATCTTTTTTGAAGAATTTCCAAGCAGGAAACTGAGAATTTCTTCTTCTTCTGTCTGATGTGCAAAAAATAGGTCCTCTTCAAAGCTGATCTCATTCAATGTATTTGGCATTCTTGATAGGACATGGGGTAAAAATCCTAGGCCAATTTTTCTCAAAATATAGAGAAAACAATATATTTTATTTGTAATTTGTTTATTTTTATTAACAATTGGCCACTGTTATTGCGATTTATCTGTCTTAATTTACTGTGGCCTTGGGCCTGTGAAGGAAGACCACTCGCCCAAAATTTTTTCGTGGGCGATGTTCAAGGTAAATAACCGAAGTTTCTTCTCGTAAATACAATTATCTAAAACATTTTATATAAAATATAGTTATTCATTGTGCTTTGCAATCTTATCATGTCACTCTTATATCTCACACCCAGCCGGTAATTGATTCCTAGCTCTTGTTCGGCGCAATTTGAACAAGATTACTTTACATAAGTTGATATAATACAAATAAGAGTTAAGATGCACAATATCCATAAAAAATAGTCTCTTAGTAGCCATTTTGCTTTGCTTCAGCTTAAAATATTTATAATATTAATTGTCAATATTTCTTTTGATATTTAGTATTTTTTTTATATGTCATATATTATTTAATATAGTTGTTTATAATTATATAACATAAAATTGAAATATATAATTTAATCCAATGATTCTAGTGTGGCTTTGCAAATACTTCTGATTTTTTATATAAAAACACATATAAGTTATTTTTATTCTATTCACAAAATATATTCACGTGTGTCTCATAGTAATCTTAAATTTTATCTCTATATAATCAAATTTAAGTAACTTCACTTATTAAAAGTTAACGATTTTTATCACTAAATAATATATTACTAATAGCAGTCTGGAAATTATATTAGTGATAATTCTATAAAAATAAATTATTATATATAACTTTTTTAGAGATTCATATATTGTATTCACTAACAATCAGGATCGATATCATGTGAAGTGTATTTCCTATCATGAAAATGTAGTCACTCACTAAATTTATACTAAAAAGCATAATATTATAGAACTGCTCACAAACATAACTAATAATAGTTTTAGGTATCTTACATTTCAAATAATTTGACGTTTTATTTATAATCACCTATGTTATTTCATAATAATTTGTTTTATTTACATATATGCAATGATAAACTAGTTGTGTGGAGCAAGTAAATAAAATAACTTTCTGTTTATTAATTTAAAATAAATTTTAATTTATAAAATTTAAATACGCTTTATTTACTTAAATTTTACATCAATTATCACATAATATTAGAAAACTTATATATTATTTAAATATAGATATACACTGGTTTTTCCTTCAATTCTGACATACATTATTTTAATAATTTTTTTTAGTCTAATATTTATTTATAATAAATGATGATTTTTTTTATTAAGTAACGATTATTATCCGCCATTTGAAAATATATATTATGTTATATTATACTTTAGATCATAATATGCATAATTTCTCAAAAATAGCTGAAATAAAATGCAAGTAATATTTATATGTTAATATATTTTATGGTATGTTTTATATGTAACGTTTTTATTATTAAATTAAATAATTTTTCTCACATTACGTTATTATTATATACCTAATATATTAGATTTCTATATTATTATTGAAATTTAGTTATTAATTAAATAATTTTAACTTTCTAAAATTAACGTTTTTCTTAAATTTATCACATTAATTCTCTTTAAACAAAAAGCGATTTTACTCACTTAAATAATGAGTATTATAAATAACTTAGAATTTTAACTATCTATATATATTATTATTTTCAACATTTTGAAATTATATATATTATTATTATAAATTACTCATCACAAATTTTTAAGTTTATTATAACTATATTTTGTTACAGATATACATTTTATTGATAAATAATTGTTTATATCTCTGTCCAATATGCAATTATCAAAAAAGCAGAAATAGAATTTATTATAATTTTTTTTAGGTAGTCTTAATTTGACATTTTTTATAGAAATTTCAATAATATGTGATATTATTATAATTTATTTCCCTTTTCATTATACAATGATCTAATCATGTTCTTAATAAATTAAATAAAAATTTAACTCTTATAATAAATATTACACTTTTGCTTATTTTATTAATACAATTAAATCTATATATAATTTAGACTCTTATAATAGTACTAAGTTTTATCCTATTAATATTTCAACATTTGAAATTATTGGTTAATTCTTTATAAATTATGAGTTTTTAACGGTATTTCATTGAAATATGATAAAAATGAATGTGTTTTAATAATTTGAAATTGCATTTTAAATATTTGTTATTTAATTAATATCCAAATTTAATTTCATAGTATATGTGATGAGGAAGCAGCTGATTATAATTTAATCCATATCTTACATAATTACTTTTTCTACCTTAAAATTTCCATTCTATCTGTATGATGAAATCTTAATAAGAGTACTATTTCCTTATAATTATTAAACATTATTGTGATTAATAAATATTATATATATTGTAGTTATTATAAGGGAAATTATGTGCAGATTTCAAAATTATTGGATTTTTGCTAGGAGAGAAAAACCAGGAAGGGGAAATACTCATAGATTTCGCTGTTGAAAACAGTCTGTCTATTTATCTTACAGAATCACAATTGTACTATCAAAAGAAACGCGAATAATATAAATATAAAATATTTTTCGTTGTTAGAAGGCATCTATTTTATCTTAATAATTTTTGTATAAATTATAAATCTAGATTCGATTTAATTTAGTGGCGTGGAAGATTATTTTTTATTTCCACCTAGTTCTATATAGCTCATAAAATAATAGGCACAATAGAAATAATTCTAAAATTTGGAGAAAAAAAAGTTATGTTTCACTCGGATGTTAAATAAATATATAAAACATAATATACTAAAATTAATAGTTTTATACGTGATTTCTCCTTCATATAAATCTTTTACGTATCTTACAGAATATTATTATGCATAAAACGTCTTATAATATAAATTTAGCTCAAACTGATTCTGATATAAGTACTATTTAAAAATATAAACTTGATATTAAAGATAGAGCCCTGTTTTTCAGAACGAAATTATTCAAGATACTGAACTATATTTATGTAGACCATAACTGAATATATAATATAATATAATGGTGTAGCGAATTTAACGCAGTTTATTGAAATTTTTCACTTAAAAAGTGCTAACCTTTAGAATAACAAAAATATTATGATATTGATTTTTAGGTAGTTCTTAAAATTGAACGCTGTGGTGATATGATTCTCTACTATATATTTTTATATTTATGTAAATATTTATAATTGTGATATTTATATAGTAGAAAAAGAAAACCTGTTATGTAAAAATCTAAAAAACGAACAATATTATTAACTTCTTTAGAAGATATATCGTTTTTTCTTTGTGTGCACGCTTAACCTTTTTTTTTTCCTATACGTTTAGAAACCCCATTTTCGAACGTTCGAAATTAATATCAGATTTTCCTAAATTTCAAAAATCTTCAAGTCTAAGATATAATTCTCTGCTACACCGTGATCTATTATACATATATTAAGTATATTATTCTATGGTCACATATATGTAAAAATAATTGTGTTTTCATTTTAATGAATTTCATAAAGATAAGCTAGAAAAGAGAATTATATTAATTGAATTTTACGAGTTTTATAATTAGTAAGTTTTTATAAATGATAATTATCAATCTATAAATATTTTTATTTTATATATCCTAAATTGTTTCATTTAGTTAGTGAATAAACTGAGGTTTTAATAATATATGAACCACTACAACCATATGCATATTGAATAGCAACTCAAATCTTATTACCAAAATTATAGAATATATCTTAAATAATAGATATAACTCACGATATTTTCCTAATTGATAATTTAATTTTAGGATAAAATTAATATATTTGTATATAATATCTTTAATATAATATATATATAGAGTCATTACGGTGTGTGTTGATATCACCATCTATATACAATCGGAAAGAGTGTGTACCAGTGTTGAATGTTACTAGAGGATAATATATCGTGTTATATCTTCTGAATAATTAGCTATATATCGAAAGATGAAAAAAAAGATAGTCCACCTAATTCTCTATTATAATTTTTTTTACATGTTTGTTTTACGTAAAAAATTGTACAGTTATGTTTAAATAGTACATATAATGAATGCATAGGTATTTCATTAGTTGTATTTCATATGTCTCAGGTATGCATCTAAATAGATTACATTTTTTCTTGTTAAGTGTACAACACTAGTTTTTCAATAAAAAATATAAACTTTTCTAATGAATTATTACGCTTTTACTTATATTTATACATAATTATACTAAAATTTATAGATATAACTATCTCATATATCCCTATGAGTACTAGTAATATTTTTCTATATAATTATTTTAATACAATATTATTTATGAATTTAATTTGTTTATCTTAAATTGAGAGTTTTTTGTTTAGTGGGAAAGCTATGTTATTTAGAAAAATATATATTAT
>JABUQX010035517.1:27500-32077 GCA_015478945.1 Trachelipus rathkii | reverse complement strand
CGAGAGATATATAGCGCTTATAATATATTTTTTTATATACCTAGGACGTGGTTAGATATATTATATATATATTTTGCGAATCCGAGAAAGCAAGCAACGTGGTCAATGAAAACGCAACGTGGTCACCTACACACACACACACACACACACTTTATATACCGGCCTAACCACCATCCATAGAAACAACTTACATACATTATAATATAAAAATATAAATAAAAATAATCTATAATAATAATATATATATAATTATATATATTATAGTCATTACACCTACTATATGTGAGCCATTATTATTAGTATAGGTGGGTAGCAACAGTTATACTAATGAGTGATGATATAGTATAATGAGTATACCCATAGCCTACAGTCTACACTGCATATACCAAATAGTCACGATCTCCTAAATAACATAGTATAATATATCACGAGTAGGGGTATATATATTATATATATATAATATATATATATATATCATTAGTAGCTCTAGATATAACTCTGTCTCACATAGCTCTTATACTATTGGGGCGTGATAGCTATATTATATGAGTGAAATGTAGGTTCTGTATTGTGTAATATATATTAATTTACTTAAGGACGCATTTGATATATATACCTATAGTATAGTAATGTGATTTTAGGTACTTAATAGGGATGTAGTATTGTATATAGGTGGGTGAGATCTATATTATATATGAGATTGTAGTATCTATATATAAATATATAATCTGATAACACTATGTATATATACTATAGTATATACTAGTAAACTTATATATAGATCATTAGCGCCAATCTATTATATATTATATCACATATATACTATATACGTTATGAGCGAAATTATTTACAGTTTCGTATA
Organism: Trachelipus rathkii; assembly: GCA_015478945.1. Classification (NCBI taxonomy): domain Eukaryota; kingdom Metazoa; phylum Arthropoda; class Malacostraca; order Isopoda; family Trachelipodidae; genus Trachelipus; species Trachelipus rathkii. The sequence goes on along the minus strand of JABUQX010035517.1, from coordinate 31,215 downwards.
TATATTATACCTGGTGAACTAACTGATCTGAATAAGTTACCTAAATATACCCGTAGAGCGTGTGCTGCGAATCGAGAATCAGAGCAGCTCACGTGATTATTTAGGAATTATCGAGGAACACAGCTGCATCCGCGAGATCATGCCCTACACACAACACACACCACACAGTGCGCCACCGCTAAAACACAAGACAAAACACTTATATAACAAGCCATCCATAAGACAACTTACATCATATAATAATAATTATAAATAATAATTACTTATAGATAATAATAATATAATTATAATAAATTATTAATAATATATATATATATTAATATATATATATATTATATATATATTATATCTATATATATATATATATATATTATATCATTATATATATATCTATCTTATATATATAATAATATATTAATTATAAATATATTATATATATATTATATATATTATAATATTATATATTTATATATATATATAATATATATATAATATATTATTTATAATATATATATTTATATATATATATATAATATATATATATTAATATATATATATATATATATTCTATATACTATATATAATTATTATATATATATTTAATATATATATAATCATTACACTCACACCTACATGCACTAACAACACACAAAATACATAACACAGCGCATGACACTCATGCGCATTTAACTCACCATCCGACACTTACACTCACACGCAAGATAGCATCACTACAATAATATCACAGATAAGGATAAGTACACTTACACTAACCACCATATACACTTATGTGAGGAATGGGTGAATAGGTGAGAAGAATGCTTGCAAACGCACCTTACCCACTACATATACAAAATAACATTTTCTGCTATGCTTCAAAATGCCATGTCTATTTAGTTAAGTTTAGATTAGGGTAGTGGTTAGGTTAATTATGGATTAAGGTTTAGGTTTAAGGTTTAGGTTATAAATGAATGAGTCATAAGAAGATTTATCTCTTAACATTAGCAAGCGGGATTCGAACTGAGACTTCACGCGTTGCTTGTAGATAACCAGTAATACGTCGCTTTAATTCCAAATAATAGTCAATCCATAACCTAAGAAAGAAGAAAGTAAGAAGAAGAAGAAGAAGAAAGAAGAAGAAGAAGAAGAAGAAGAAGAATAAGAAGAAGAAAAGAAGAAGAAGAAGAAGAAGAAAGAAGAACTAACAGAACTACAGAACTCAGAACTACAGAACACCGACTAGCAAAGACTTTACACTCCACTCAAGGCTAGTCTGTAAAGTATTTTGAGGTCACTGGCTTAGAACGTTATAATTAACCCTCTAAACCATTATCCCGACAACCTCAACTGCTATACAAAATATTATTGTAGTAGTGATCGTGATGTCACCGACTTTAGATATGGTTAGAATAACCCTATTAAGTGGTGTGAACATTCAATAACTGTTATGTCAGCATGAATTAAGACGATAGTGTGATCGTGAGGTCTACGCCGGCTTAGAACTGAATTAGAAATAACGCCTCTAATTGATGGACATGAAATTTGTCAATACATCTAATATTATGGAATTAATTGTCGATCGATGATGTCATCCTATAGGCTAAAGAAAGTTTAGAATAACCCTCTAAGTACGTGAACTCAAAGCTGATTAATTACATATTAGATATAGTGTAATCATCTGCGACCACCGACTAGTAGTGCTAGAACAAGCGGTAAAAACATTTGACTAATTTTATCTAAGTAGGGTAAACAATTAAAACTGTTCAATATAAGTTCGGCGCCCAAATTCTTTAGATGTACTATTAACATTTGTCACATGATCTCAATAGTTTCGTTTGATTTCACCTATCTCTTTCTATCGTTGTTAATAAACATAAGATTCGTATGAGTTATAAGTCACGAGACGCATTTCCTTAAAGTGTTTATCTAACTTTTTTTGATAAATCGATGTTGCCGCTGTTTACTATCACAATTTCATAAGAGAGACTATTCACTTCTCAATTGCATCTTAAGTGAAGAAAATTCTTTGCTATATTGGGTTTGAAATCGTTTATGACAAAGTTTATGCTCATTACTTCGTGTTATATCGTTAAAATCATATCTAAGAATGCTCTGTAATCGATATTTTAAAATTTATTAGTTTTCCCATGAACAGCGGCAAATCTTCTTGTTTCTAAAGAATGTATATCCAATTCTCGTAGTCGTTGGTCGTATGACTTACCTCTCAATTCTGGTATTAATTTAGTTGCCCTTCTTTGAATTCTTTCAATTTTTTTCTATGTCCTTTTTGAGGTATGGACTCCAAAACTGTACTGCGTATTCCAGATGAGGTCTAACTAATGTTTTATAAAGAGAAAGTATTATATTTTTAGATTTATATTCAAAGTTTCTGGCAATAAAGCCTAGAGCTTTATTTGCTTTCTTAACAGCTTCAGCACATTGTTTCGCAAACTTTAAATCCTTATTAATTAATACTCCGAGATCCTTTTCCTCATTGACAACTTTGATAACTGAGTCATCTATTTTGTAATCGTATTCACTGTTCCTACTCCCAAAATGTATAACCTTACATTTATCGGTATTAAATTTCATTTGCCATGTTTTTGACCAATTTACAATCTTGTTCAAATCGCTTTGGAGTAATTGATAGTCGTTCTCACATATTATGCGATTTCCAAGTTTCGTATCATCCGCAAATTTCGAAATATTGCCTAAAATATTATCATCAATGTCATTTACATATATAATGAACAGTATTGGACCCAGGACAGACCCTTGGGGTACACCACTAATAACATTCGCCCAATCTGAGCATTCACCATTAATAACGACTCGTTGTCGTCGGTCCAATAACCAATTTTGAATCCAATTTAAAAGTCTTCCTCGAATACCATGAGCTCTAAGCTTTTCCAATAATCTTTGATGAGGGACGGTATCAAATGCTTTTTGAAAATCTAGGTAAATAACATCAAAAGATTTATAGTTATCTACATCGTTAATAACCACATTAAAGAATTCTAGTAAATTTGTTAAGCATGATCTATTTCTTCTAAAACCGTGTTGGGAATTTTTTAGCAATCCATGATCTTCAAGATGTGCAACTAATCTACTAGTTAGTATTGCTTCAAAAATTTTGCCAACTATAGAAGTTAAGCTAATTGGTCTGTAATTATTGGGGAGCTTACGATCTCCTTTTTTGAAAATAGGAGTTATAGTAGCAGTTTGAAATATGCGGTACTAACACTTCTTGTAAAGACTTATTGAAAAGCATCGTCAGAGGTTTTACTAATATATCTTTCAAATTTTTTAGATGCATCGGATAAAATCCATCTGGTCCAGGTGATTTATTTATTAACAGCTTATCAATTTGAAAAGCAACTTCCTCTTCTAAAATTTCAAATGTATCTAAAATACTATCTGTATGAAAATCCCGTACGTCTTTCATGTTAGGAACATTATCTAGGTTTTCTTTCGTAAATACTGAGGAGAAAAAGTTATTTAAAATGTTTGCCACATCGGCATTGTTCGACTTTAGGTTTCCGTTATTGTCCAGTAGTGGTCCAATTGATTCCTTAATGGAATTTTTGTTATTGACGTAATTGTAAAACTTTTTAGGATTAATTTTACTCTCCCGGGCAATATTAATTTCATAGTTTCTTTTACAGCATCTAATTAGTCTTTTGCAGTTTCGACGCCAAACTTTGTAATTGTTATT
>JABUQX010035517.1:10000-20000 GCA_015478945.1 Trachelipus rathkii | reverse complement strand
TAAGTTATATATATATATATATATTATATATTAATATAAATAATAATAATGATAAATATAATAATTAATATAATAAATATTAATAGATTATTATAAATAATAATATTATAAATAAATAAAATATAATAATATAAATATAATAAATATATAATAATAATATATTAATAATTATATATAATAATAATAATAATAATAATAATAATTAATAAAATATAAATAATAATAACATATAATAATAATATAAAATAATATATTATAGATATGAGATTTAGTTATCACGAGCTAAATTGAGTAAATAATTGGATTAATGAAAAATGGATTAGAATAATTTTTTCTGATCAGAAAAAAAATGGTGTTTCAATTCACCATCTTCTAAAAGAAAATTTGCCAAAAATATTCTATACCTAATATAAACTTTATTTCTTTTGCATTTTTTTTTGTTAAATCGTGTCCCAAAATATATTCCAGCCTACATTTCCAAAAGCCTAGCCATCACAACGAAATCTGAAAAAGAAAATGGCCAAGTGTTTGCAAGAAATTTTTTTTACGCTAAAAGGTAATGTGGGTCTTTACAAACATACATTAGAAAAACATGGAGGGGGCAGAGAAATAAAATTAAAAAAAAAACACAATTAACCCATACCTAATGCAATTCCCTGAAGTGGGCCTTAAAGAGAGTTAAGAAAAAGAAGGAAAACAGATGAAGGCAGGGAATTCCACAGAACAGATGTGGCTGGAAAGAAAGAGGAACCACAAAGAGAGAGCCTTGAGTTCACAGTACTCACACAGAATTCCTGCGACCACAATTCAATTCTAGTAAAATAAAAGAAGGAAAAACAGATAAAGGCAGGGAATTCCACTTACCAGATGTGGCTGGAAAGAAAGAGGTACCACAAAGAGAGAGAGAGAGCCTTGGATTCACAGTAGCACTCACACAAAAGTCATGCGACAACAAAGCACATCTAGTACAAAAACGAAAGAAAAACCAATAAAAGCAGGGAATTCCACAGAACAGATGTGGCTGGAAAAAAAGAGATACCACAAAGAGAGAGAGCCTTGAGTTCACAGTAGTACTCACACACAATTCATGCGACAATAAAGAACCTCTAGTAAAAAAAAGAAGAGAAAACTGATGAATGCAGGGAATTCCACAGAACAGATGTGGGTGGAAAGAAAGAGATACCACAAAGTCAGATCCTTGATTTCACAGTACTCACACAGTATTCATGCGACAACAAGGCACCTCTAGTGAAAAAAAAGGAAAAACAGATGAAAGCAGGGAATTCCACATAACATATATGGCTGGAAAGAAGAGGTAATACAAAGAGAGAGCCTTGAGTTCACAGTATTAACACATAATTCATGCGACAATAAAGCACCTCTAGTACTACGATTGTGATGCGGATTTGGCGGAATGCGAGAGATAAACTCTCTCGCGCACTTGTCGTTGTAATACTAAGTAAAAAGATAGAGCGCCAATGTCGCATCAATATATATATATATATAATAATATATATATAGTATATATATATATATATATATATATATATATATACCTATATATATATATATATAATATATTGAGTATATAATTATATATTATATATATATATATATACTATATAATATATATATATTATATATATATATATATATATATATATTATATATATAGTATAGATATAGTATATATATTATTTAATATATAAAAATAAAATAATAATTATAGTTATATATATATAGTATATATATATATATATATATATATATGATACAAATACCTCTAGCTGGGTATCTGGAGCGTTACTAATATACTACGTTGTAGTAATAGTGAAAGATCTCAATGCCGAGATCACTATAACGCACGTCACACAACGCATATACTACGTCCACACCGCGACGACGCGATCCACCGAAAGATAGATGCGGCTAGTAGTAGGCGCCGGAGCTCAAGTGTCACGGCATTACATCTATACGGACTACACTTCCCAATATATATACTACGATACTAGTACTCATAGTATACAACCACCGTGTCCATACCATCTAGTACTGTCTAAGTTATCCAGATATCGTCGGAGGACGTATCAGCACTATGAATTAGATATGATAATCGTGGGTAATAATAATTTGAAATATTTACTTATCCTATGATCTTCCATCTCAGAGTCTTCAATCAATATTAAGTGTAGTCGCAAGCTAAAGTATATCAAATCATTCATCCATAAATATGAATTAGACACTCAAGCACCTCTTTCCCTCATAGGTAATAAAGACGAAAAACCACTATGATGACTGTGTCCTTAGTCGAAACTCCTACCACGTACAGTATAGATCAGAGAGGGGTGGCACAATTAACTGTTTGTTCATATATAATAAAGATTGATTCACAATGGGTAAGTAGGTAATGCAACATCTCTTACAGTATGGTAACAATAAAAACATACAGGGTTAACTGACAACACAACCGTCTCTGTTTAGAGTTCAAACTAGTCTGAATACATACGTTTAGTGATGATGTTCCTTTGCAATCCATTCAAACAAAACATTTAATTTCCTTCACCAAATACAATTACAAATATTATCACTAATTCGACTCTAACTTCAATCAATAGAATGCGCGGTGCATGACTAAACTGTATCGCGCGACCGATTCTATACCTTAGTGCTGTCACTGAACCAGAGATCAATGACGATTACTACCCACACACTCGTCCATCATCTCAAATAACACCACTCAAACCGTCTATGACTCATTCGCACAAACCAGACAACGCACGCAAATACAAACAAAATAGATGAAATGAGAAGCTTCCACCTACGACTCTTCGACCGCTACGAAACACGCCGATACTAACCAAAAGACTACACACAAAGCCACCCCATAACACAATGTCCCGCAATGGCAACTAAGCCGACATATCACACCACACCCAACGCACACGAAAACACGCGTGAATATACAAAAAACCAGCAGCAGACACCACCACCGCCCATGAAACCATCGAACTCAGTCTCCATCCACCACGACCCCTACACAACCAACACGCGACCTGTCACACACAGAACCTTAGTTACTCGACCACCAGATCTAGCTCGACACCCATCAAACACGAAGCCCCGCCAACGAATCATCCAGACAAGCAGTCAGACGGCACAAATAATTTGTGAGCCACTCACACCATGACACAAAGTAACCACAACCACACTACCACCTAAGAAGAACGACATAGATAGATCCCAATCACAATCGTCATAACAGCTCACCACGACTCCACGCCCACAAAATACTATTGCCTGTCAACCAGAAAAGGCCTACGCGAACACTGTCAAAAAACGAATGACAATACTACCATAGAAGAATACAACGTAACAGAATGTATCAAACCAGCAATCTGAAAATAAAAATGCCCAACATCAACAACAAGAACTCAACACGAATAGACTTAAGCACGACAAAAGACAATACAACAACAACAAAAAAAACATTGCGTATACAGACAAATTCACAACAAAGAAAAGCCGATCTCAGAGTAAAAGAACGTATAAGTATATCAGCAACTATGGAGATAACAAAGAAGTATAACTAAAAGAAATTACCGGCCATGATTAAATAAGCAAAAAAAAACAGCAAATAACCGAAAGAGCATAACACTCAGAATCGACAACCTATTTACTATATATTTATAGAACACGAAAGAGGCAAATTTCAAGTACATTTTTTGAAAAAACATCTACTAGATGTAGGGACGAAAATTTTTCTTTCTTATTCAAAGATTTCTTTATAGAATATTGCCAACATAACATTTAATATCCGTTGAATGTTTAACTTAAGCTATTCCTCTGTTTTCTGCATAACCATTTTATATGATTACTTTTTCTGCCTATAACAAAACTCATTCAGCCTTTCAAACGAGACAAATAAAATAATTAGAAACTAAACACATTAAATATAGTAAAAATCATCAACACCAAAATAAAGCACTTATCAAGAAGCGCATGTGTATAGCGTAAGACAAAAACATTATACCATTTAACTGGACAGGTGGACACCGCATCGTAATTAAAAAATTCTTCAATAAGATTAAATAATATATTGCAGTATATAAAAACATTTATAAAATATATATAATAGCTAATATATATATATATCTAATAAATATATATATATACTAATTAGTATATTATAATATATATATATATAATATATATAATATTACTATATACTATTAATTAACTATATATATATATAATATATATATTATATACTAATATATATATATATAATATATATATAATATATATATAAATTATAATATATAAAGTTCAAATCTCAAGGGCATAGCCCTTTTAAGGAGCGGAAATCATCCAATAAAAATTTTACAAAAACAATCCGGACTCCATATGTACAAGTAATTGGTGGAAGTGTGATAAGTACTTTGATAGCTTGGGCAACTGCTGGGAAAAAAATGTGGCCAGATGATTTGAAGTTAATGTGCTTTACCCTTAATAAACGGTAAAAAGGTAACTCACTTGTTTATTAATTATACCCAACAGTAATCCTGTGGTCTTTGGTTAAACATGATATTAATCATTTATTTTCACATCCAACTTACAGATAAAATTTAAAAATATGTCGTTTTCGCTTTGAAAATGGAATCGTGCAAATAATTATTTTATACCAGATTCGGAACACAAAAAAAGCGTGTTGTTCAATTCACCATTCCTCTTGAAAAGGATATAACATTTGCCAAAAATATTCTGAAAACTAATATTAAAACTTTATTCTCTTTTGCATCTTTTTCTTTCGGTCCTAAATTAGTGTCCCACAGTGAATAACTATATAATTCCAGGACCTACATTTTCTACACAAAAGCCTAGCGACAATCATACCTAAAACCAATAATCTGATAAACAAAAAGAATCAATGGCCCAGCCTCTGTATGCAAGACATTTTTTCGTGACGACAACTAAAAAAACGGTTGATTGTGACGGTTCTTACAAAAACCACGATTAGAAAAAACATTGAGGTGGTAAATGAAATAAAATATATAAAAAAAAACACAAATTTATTCTCAATGTTACCGCAATTACTTGAAGTGGGCCTTAAAGAGAGTTAAGAAAAAGAAGGATAAAAAAACCGATAGAACGGCTGGGAATTCACAGAACAGAGTGGCTGGAAAAAGAAAGTTTTACCACACAAAAATGGAGAGCTTGATCACAGTACTAATAGCGAAATTCATGCCGACAACAAAGCACCTCCTAGCTACCAAACGCAAGAAGAGAAAAACATGATGAAAGCAGTGGAAATCATCACAGCATAACCTATATTATGCCTGGGAAAAAAAGAGATACACAAAGAGAGAGCCTTGAACGTATCAGGACTTCGTATTCTCCCACTATGAATTCATGCGGACAACAAAGAGCCTCTAGTACTACGATTGTGATGCAGATTTGGCGGAATGAGAGAGATAAACTCTCTCGCGCACTTGTCGTTGTGTAAATACCCATATATGGTTACAGAAATAGAGCGCCAACTGTCGCATCGTATTATATTATAATATCATATATATATAAATATATATAATAGATAATACAAATAACAAGCTCAATAGTATATAAAATAAGTTATATTATAATAATACCATATATATATACTATATAAATATAATACGCATTATATAACCACTATATATATTAACTATATATATCCCTTCAAAGATAGACGTAATATATCACGTATAATAATTTTGAATAAAACTTACGGAGATATCCCTATGATCATTCAAATTTTCACAAATAATATATTCAATTCCTTCACCCAATTATGGTAAATTAGCACAATGCTTACCCATATAAAAAGTACATAAAGACAAAAGCCACTTATTTGACTGCCTTTTTTCGAAAATCATAACTTTAACAAGGAGTGAAGGGATGCCAATTTTAACTGTTTTATATAAAAGTGTAGTTAATATATAATGCAACCATTCTTCATTGAAATAAATAACATGAACACATTACTCAGCTTTATAATTAAATTTAAATTACGTTTTTTATGATGTTCCTTTGCAATTTCAAACAAACATATAATTTCCTTCACCAAATACAAGTTACAAAATCTTCTTTCTATTATATATTATAGGAGACGAAAAAGCAAATTTCAGTACATTTTGAAAAAAAAATCTACTAGTTGTAAGGCGACGAAATTTTTTTTCATATATTCAAATTTCTTTAGTATATAACTTGCAACATCACAAGTTGCATATGCGACCCTGAATTCAAAAAACTGTTTCATGAGTTTATTCAGATAATTCTGAAAACTTACTTATAATTGCATAACACCAAACTCATTCAAGCATTAGCTCAAGAACGTGAGAACATATCAATTTACGAAAAAAACAAATCCTTTATATAAATTTATAAAAAACAAAAAAAAGTCACCTCGTTCGAAGTACAATTCTTAGAGAAGAAACAAAAAAATAGAACCAACTGTCTAATGACTAATTTCTTCTAATGATTAAAACATACACATCAATACCCATATACGAATGACAATAGACCAATAAACAGATATATAATATATGAACATATACATGACAGACTATAAACTAATATATCTAATAATTCTACTTACAATACTTTATATAATATTATACATAAAAACTATATATACTAACTCATCTTATAAAATATAACTAAACAACATAAACAATAAAAATATATAAATATAATACTATAATATAAAATATGTAAATTATAATGATAATATAGTTAATCACCTACGGGCATCAGTACTTTTAAGGGACAGATCTTAAACACATATATAGCTTACAAAGGAATCCGAACTCCAATGTACATAGTATTGATGGAATAAGTGTGATATTAGTACTTAGAATAGCCTTGCAAATAGCTGTTGAAAAAAATGTGAAACATGATTCTTGAAAGTGTGCTTTATAAGCATAATAGATAGATAGATAGAAAGAACTAAAGTAAGATAGATAGAATAGATAGATAGATTAGAATAGATAGATAGATATATAGATAGATAGATAGATAGATAGTCTAGATAGATAAATAGACATAAAATAGATAAAATAGAATTAAATAGATAAACTAGTTAAATAGATAGATTATGATAAGCGTAGATAGATACGATAAGTATAGATGAGATAGATAGAAGGCAATAGAATAAGAACTGAATATAGATATAGATAGACATAGATAGATAGATCAGATTAGATAGTATAGAATACCATAGATATCAGATTAGATAAAGATAAGATAGAACTATAGAATAAGATCGTGAATAGATAAGAATAGATAGATATGATAAATAGATAGATTAAGAAAGAATACTGATAGACTATAGATAGATAGATAGATAGATAATCCGAAACTCGATAATCATCACAATGGATCAATGTGAAAACAATCTAGATAAAAGGAAAGATAAATTAAAGATCCCGAATGAAATTGAGTAGAAAGAAATGCATCAAATCATGTGAGATAGAGATACGAGAAGTAGAAGACAGTGAGAGAGGAGAGAGATAGAAAGTGACAGCGATAGAGTACAACAAGCACACCCAGACAGACAACCATGGACAGACCAGACCATAGATAGAATCATCGAAAAAAATAATATAATGCCGATAAGAAAATGAAAGAGAATTGATCAAAACGAGGAAGAAACGGCCCAGAGGATGTATAAGGGATAACTCATATCAGAGATAACAAATGAGACGGATAAAATATGCAGAACATCTACTCCTATAATCAAGACCCTCTATATTGCCAAAAATTAAATAATTCATTATATAAAATATAGAACGTGAAATAATAATAATAACTTACCTAACCGTCATTACTTATATATAAAATATCACCGATAATATTAATTACATAGATAGATATAGCCCACCTATATATATATATATCTTAAATAATATATAGTATCACTCAGTATAAATCAGTATATACTGAAATGAACACAATACCTATACAACTATAAATAACAGCACCTATAACACAAAACATATAGAAATTATTATACTATACATATATAAATATACTATATCATTACACCAAATAAAATACCAAATATACATCAATATGATAACAGTATCACACTCACCCTATAATATATCCAAAAACATCGATATCATAAACTTACAATAACAAGCCTACCTATATCCCTACAAGTAAAATTAATAAATCATATACAAATATATATACATCACGAAATAACCTAAAATAATAATATAGAATAAATATTAATTATAACTCATATATAATATACTATCTAATAAATAGATCATATATATGGATCAGTATATAGTATAATATATATATATATATATCTAAACTATATAATTATTATTATTATATAGATCATATTATTTATATATTTTTATATTAATTATTCATTATTTATTCATTATAATTAATATTATTAAATTATTATATATTCCATTATTATTATTATTATCTATTACTATTCATTATCTTATTATTATTATTATTATTCATTAATTATTATTATTACTCATTATTATTATTATTATCCTCAAAATTTTATAAATGTTCATAGCATTATTCACTATTATTGTTTTTATTATTATTTTCCATTATTATAGATTATTAATTATGATTAGTATGCATCAAGCTCCGTGAAGATTAATACTATTCGACTAATTCTCCTGTTTAAGGAAATCCCTCGTTATTATTATTGCGATTATTATTATTATATTACTCTATTATAAAAGTTTTGACTCTTCTTATATCTTTAAAAAACATTAAACAGTCAGCTGTAGCTTATAAATTGAAAATACATTAGTTGGAAAACTGCTAACAACCACACAAAAAAAATAAAGCATAAGTACAATTCAATTGAACTTTAATAAATGTTCCTACAATTGTAAACATAAATATTAGAAACTTTCTGAAAATCAGATATACTGCATTTGACACTGTGTCCCTCAAATATTTAAATTGGATTTTGAATAAAAGAAAATGGGAAATCAAAAAATTCAATTGTCCTAGATCTAGTCCGTCCTCGAACCCTTATCATGTATGATATATAATTATATATTAATACGGTATATATATATTAATAATAAATATATTATATCATATATATATTATAATAATATTTAATATATATATATAAATCTTCATATATTTTTATATATTTATAGGTTCATAATATACTAATTATAATAGTGAGATAATATATATAATATATATATATATATATACTATATATAATATTATTATATATAATATATATATTATATTTATATAAATATATATAATATATATATATATTATATATATATATATATCTATATATATAAATAATATATAAATATATATATATATAATAATATATATATTATATACATATATATATTTATTATATTATTATTGCTGCTAAGACGTTTACGCAGCATCGATTTGGCACAGATTTGTGCCAAATTTTGTATATGCAGCAGATGGCAAAAAGGGGTATGTTTACCCTTTTAGGGGGGACTCGAGCCGATGGGGGACGGATAGGACAGGGGACGTTTCTTACCCCGGAGGGGATGGTCGGAGGGAACCCCCGCGATACCCAAAGACCAAAGAGCGGGGTTTCCGGAGACCATCCCGGAGGGTGGATTAGTCCCACCCCCCCCGTAGTCACCTAGAGGGAGAGGACCCCGATTCCTGAATCGGGCGGTCACCCGGGGGTATTCGTTAGTTTTGAACACCCGAAAAAAAAAAATTTTATAAAAAAATAACTTATTCTGCCTTATTTCTTAAATGTCACATTTCAATATATGCATTTGCGTTACATTTTCTTATGCGTCCAACAATTTAATTTGGAAATATTGCAAAAAAACTTAAAAGTGACCAGTCACTTGAACAAATTTCGTATATGTCACTTACATTCATTTCTGCTAAATACTAATAATTTACGAGTAAAAATATAAATTTATAGTTTAATTTTTTTTTTTGTAAAACA